>JADRCH010000134.1:0-22284 GCA_019843965.1 Rhynchomys soricoides | reverse complement strand
GTGAGACTCAGAGGAGAAGGAGACAGGGGAATAGGGGGAGTATCTGCAGAGGGGTCCTGGAAGGAGGGAAAGATATTGTGATGTAAAGTGAATAAATAAATAAACCTGAGCTGACAAGAACAAAAACAAAAGATATGATAAATTAGAGAAGGGAAAGACCATCAGGCAAAATCTTTACATAGAAAACTACAGACACCTAAGGAATATTGAGAGTGGGATAAATTGTCTTCTTTAGAGAACACAACTAATTATTGTTCAATTACAAAATGGTCTTCCCCGAAAACATACAAATAATAATATACAAACTGATTGGATTGTACATTTTGCTTTATTTTGTATAGTGTTATCTAAATTTGTGAGTAGTTATATCCAAATACTCCAATTTTCTGTCCATCTAAAAATACCCAAATATTAAATGTTGTATTTTTAAGCTTTTATAAATACACATAGGAGAGACACCCCTTGCTCATCCATAGGCCACACCTGCCAGAAGATGAAATAGGCTCTCTGTAGACCTTCCTCACTCTCTCTATTACCTCAGACACAGTTTTCATGGTCTCCCCTAGTATTGCAAGTGAATTACAGGAGCAGCTTCATTTCAGCTCTGTACATGCTTCCTTTGGATCTCTCAGACCATCACCACTTATCTCCCAGTGATCAGACACCAACACTATCAAGCTCCTTCCATAAACACAGTAGCCTAGCTGACCAGAAAACCAGGCAACATGCATCAACATATTCTCTGAAAATCCAAGAAATAGAAACCAAGGAGCAAAACTCCATGACCAGCCAAGAAAAACTGAGAAATCAGCAGGTAGACAGGTAGACCTATCATTCTCCCAAATGAAGATCCCTAGATGCCAGTTTAAGAACACAAAAAATAGTATCCAGGGCAAAATATCACCACCAGAGCCAGCTATCCTACCACAACATGTCTTGATCTTCCAACATAGTTTAAATACCAAAGAGAGAGAGAGAGAGAGAGAGAGAGAGAGAGAGAGATTAAAACAAAAAATAAGTATGAATATTATAGTGATCCTTAAAAAAGGTATGCATAAATTTGAATCCAAGAACACATCTCCCTATCTATTCAATATAGAACTTGAAGTTCTAGCTAGATCAATTAGACAACAAAAGGAGGTTAAAGGGATACAAATTGGAAAGGAAGAAATCAAAATATCACTATTTGCAAATGATATGATCGTATACTTAAGGGACCTGAAAAACACCACCAGAGAACTCCTACATCTGATAAACAACTTCAGCAAAGTGGCCAGATACAAAATTAACTCAAGCAAATCAGTAGCCTTCCTATACTTGACAGATAAAATGGCTGAGAAAGAAATTAGGGAAATGACACCCTTCACAACTGTCACAAACAATATAAAGTATCCTGGTACAACTCTAACCAAACAAGTGAAAGATCTGTATGATAAGAACTTCAAGTCACTGAAGAAAGAAATTGAAGAAGACATCAAAAGATGGAAAGATCTTCCATGTTCATGGATTGGCAGGATTAATATATTAAAAATGGCCATGCTGCTGAAAGCAATCTACAGATTCAATGTAGTCCCCATCAAAATTCCAACTCAATTCTTCATGGACTTAGAAAGAGCAATTCTCAAATTCATTTAGAATAACAAAAAACCCAGGATAGCAAAAACTATTCTCAACAATAAAAGAACTTCTGGGGGAATCAGCATCCCTGACCTCAAGCTGTACTACAGAGCAGCAGTGATAAAAACTGCATGGTATTGGAACAATGGCAGGCAGGTAGATCAATGGAATAGAATTGAAGACCCAGAAATGAACCCACACACTTATGGTCACTTGATCTTTGCCAAAGGAACTAAAATCATCCAATTGAAAAAAGACAGCATTTTCAACATATGGTGCTGGTTCAACTGTCAGTCAACATGTGGAAGAATGCAAATTGATTCATTCCTATCTCCATGTACAAAGCTCAAGTCCAAGTGGTTCAAGAACCTCCACATAAAACCAGATACACTGAATCTAATAGAAGAGAAAGTGGGGAAAAGTCTCAAACACATGGGCACAGGGGAAAAGTTCCTGAACAGAACACCAATGGATTAGGCTCTAAGATTAAGAATCAACAAATGCAACCTCATGAAATTGCAAAGATTCTGTAAGGCAAATGACATAGTCAATAGGACAAAATGGCAACCAATAGCTTAGGATAAGATTTTTAACAATCCAATGTCTGATAGAAGGCTAATATCCAATATATATATATTTGTATATATATCCAATATATACAAAGAACTCAAGAAGTTAGAGTCCAGAGAACCAAATAACCCTATCAAAAAATGGGGAACAGAGCTAAGCAGAGTATTCTCAACTGAGGAAACTTGTAGGGCTGAGAAGCACCTAAAGAAATGTCCAACATCCTTAGTCATCAAGGAAATGCAAATCAAAACAACCCTCAGATTCCACCTCATACCAGTCAGAATGGCTAAGATCAAAAACTCAGGTGACAGCAGATGCTGGCGAGGATGTTGAGGAAGAGGAACACTCCTCCATTACTGATGGAATTTCTAGCTGGTACAACCATTCTGAAAATCAGTTTGGTGGATCCTCAGAAAATTGGACATAGTACTACCTGAGAACCCGGCTATACCACTCCTGGACATGTACCCAGAAACAGCTCCAACATGTAATAAGGACACATGCTCCCCTATGTTCATAGCAGCCATATTTATAATAGCCAGTAGCTAGAGACAACCCAGATGTCCCTCAACAGAGGAATGAATACAGAAAATGTGGTACATTTACACAATGGAATACTACTCAGCTATTAAAAACAATGACTTCATGAAATTCGCAGGCAAATGGATGGACCTTGAAAATATCATCCTGCATGAGTTAACTCAGTCACAAAAGAACAAACATGGTATATACTCACTGATAAGTGGATATTAACCCAAAAGTTCGGAATACCCAGGATTCAATTCGCAGACCATTTGAAGCCTAAGAAGAAGGAAGACCAAAATGTGGATGGTTCAGTGTTTCACAGGAGGAAATAGTGAAACAAAATGTGGAGCAGATACTCAAGGAAAGGCCATCCAGAGACTGTCCCCCCTAGGGATTCATCCCATATATAGCCACCAAATCCGGACGTTCTTGTGGATGCTGGAAAGTGCTTGCTGTTGGAAGCATGATAAGCTGCCTCCAGAGAAGCTCAGGCAGAGCCTGACAAATACTGAGGCTGATGCTCACAGCCAACCATTTGACTGAGTGTGGGGTCTAGGATGGAGGAGTTGGAGAAGGGACTGAAGGAGTTGAGGGGGTTTGCAGCCCCATGTAGGAAGAACAGTGTCAACTGGCCAGACCCCCGGAGCTCCGGGAAACTGGACCACCAACCAAAGAATACACAGGAATGGACCCATGGTACTGGCCACATATGTGGTAGAGAAGGGTCTTGATAACCATCAGGGGGAAGAGAGGCCCTTGGGCCTGAGGGTGTTAGATGCCCCAGTATAGGAGAATGCCAAGGAGGGAAGATGAGAGTGGGTGGGTGGAGGAATACTCTCATAGAGGCAGGGGGAGGTTGTAGGGAATAGGGAGGTTCCAAAGGGGAGACCTAGAAAGGGGGAAACATTTGAAATGTAAATAAAGTATCAAAAAAAATTACCATTCTGTTTCATTTGGGAGAACTCGGCCGCATTTCACAAATGCTAGCCTGGAGTTCTAGTATAGAACTGTGAACAGTGCCCAGCTTCCAGCACCGATTAATTAAACTTATTTGTGTTCGATGTTCCACTGTAGAGTAATGCTATGGAGGGTAGAGGGGAGTGGGTGGGTGTGTACCCTTATAGAGGCAGGAGGAGAGGGAATGGAATAGGGGGTTTCCAAAAGGGAAAACATTTGAAATATGTATAAAGTAAATATATAATAATAATAATAATAATAATAATAATAATAATAATATTGATAATAATAATAGGATATGAATAAATCACTTAAAGAAATCCAAGAAAGCATAGCAATTAGAGAAAATGAATAAATTCCTCAAAGAAAACCATGAAAACACAAACAATTGGAGTCAAAGAATAATTTCCTGAAGAAGGCTATGAAACTTGCAATCAGTTAATCAATCAATCAATCAATCAATCAATCAAACAATTGAAGGAAACAAATAAAACAGTTTAAGACCTAAAAAATGAAAGAAAAACAATAAAGAAAATGCAAACTTAAAGAATACCTGGAAATAAAACATTAGAAGAATGCAAACAGGAACTATAGAGGCAAGCTTCAGCAATAAATCCAAGAGATAGAAGGGAAAATAGAAGAACTGGATACATTGGCCAAAGAAAATGTCAAATCTCAAAAATATACATGAAAAAATATTCAGGACATCTGAGATACTATAAAGAGATGAGATATTATTCATCTCATAGGAATATTAAGCATAGAGAAAGGAGATACCAGCTCAAAGACCCAGAAGGTATTTTTAATAATATATGACTACAAACATAGCCTTACATAAAGCACCAGAAGTAAAGATGAAGGAAGTTAACTACCACATGAAAACTTACAAAATAATCTCACATCAGCAAAGCTGAGAGAAGTGAAGCATGTGTGCACATGTGCATGCACACACAGACCCAGAGACAACATCTCCTTTCGCCATCACCACTACCACCACTGCCATGCCTATCCTTGACCTCCATCACCAATAACAAAACAACAGTGATTAATAACCTTTGATAGTCTTTGATATTGATCAATATCCAAAAGAAGACAGATATGTTATAATCCACTATATTAACAAACTCAAAGAAAAATCATATGATCATCTCATTAGATGCTAAAAAAGCCTTTGACAAAATCCAATATCCCTTTGTGCTAAAAGTCTTGGAGATACCAGGAATTTATGGCACATACTAAACATAATAAAATCAATATACAGCAAACCAACAGTGAATGTCAAATTAAATGGAGAGAAACTTGAAGCAATTCTACTAAAATCAGGGACAAGACAAGGCTGCCCACTCACTCCCTATCCATTCAATATAATACTTGAAGTTCTAGCTAGAGCAATTAGACAACTAAAAGAGATCAAGGGGATAAAAATTGGAAAGGAAGAAATCAAAGTACCACTGTTTGTGGGTGATATGATAGTATACAGGAGCAACCACAAAATTTCTACCAGAGAACACTACAGCCAATAAACAACTTCAGCAAAGTGGCTGGATATAAAATTAACTCAAACAAATCAGTAGCCTTTCTATACTCAAAGGATAAACAGGCTGAGAAAAAAATTATGGAAACAACACCCTTCAAAATAGTCACAAACAATATAAAGTATCTTGGTGTGAGTCTAAGCAAGCAAATGAAAGATCTGTATGACAACAACTTCAGGTCTCTGAAGAAAAATTGAAGAGCTGAGAAAATGGAAAGATCTCTCATGCTCATGGATCAGTTATCAACAGCAACCTACAGAATCAATGCAATCCCCATCAAAATCCCAATACAATTCTTCACAGATATGGAAAGTGAAATTCTCAACCTCATATGGAAAAACAAAAAACTCAGAATAGCTTAAACAACTGTGAACATTAAAAGAACTGAGGGAATCACAATCCCTGACCCCAAGCTGTACTACAGAGTAATAGTGATAAAAACTGGAAGGTCTTGTTAATGATACAGAGAGGTTGATCAATGGAATAGAATTGAAGACCCAGATCTTTCCATCTCCTGAGATCTTCAATTGCTTTCTTCAGGGACTTGAAGTTCTTGTCATACAGATCTTCCACTTGCTTGGTTAGAGTAACATCAAGGTATTTTATATTATTTGTGACTACTGTAAAGGGTGTTATTTCCCTAATTTCTTTCTCAGCTTGTTTATCCCTTGAGTATAGGAAAGCTACTAATTTGTTTGAGTTAATTTTATATCCAGCCACTTTGCTGAAGTTGTTTATTAGTTGTAGGAGTTCTCTAGTGGAGTTTTTGGGGCCATTTAAGTATACAATCATATCATCTGCAAATAGTGATATTTTGATTTCTTCCTTTCCAATTTGTATTCCTTTGACCTCCTTTTGTTGTCTATTTTCTCTGAATAGAATGAGTTCTATATTGAATAGGTAGGGAGAGGGTGGGCAGCCTTGTCTTCTCCCTGATTTTAATGGGATTGCTTCAAGTGTCTCTCCATTTAATTTGATGTTAGCTGTATATTGCTTTTATTATATTTAGGCATGGACCTTGAGTTTATTGTTTCTCTAATACTTTTAACATGAATGGGTGTTGTATTTTCTCAAAGGCTTTTTCAGCATCTAATGAGATGATCATGTAGTTTTTTTTTTTTTTTTGAGTTTGTTTATCTAGTGTATTACATTGATGGATTTCCTTATACTGAACCATCCCTACATCATTGGGATGTAGCCTACTTGATCATGGTGAATAATTCTTTTGATGTGTTCTTGGATTCCATTTGCAAGAGTTTTATTGAGTATTTTTGCATCAATATTCATAAGGGAAATTGATCTGAAGTTCTCTTTCTTTGTTGGGTCTTTGTGTGGTTTAGGTATCAGTGCAATTGTGACTTCATAGAATGAATTAGATAGTATTTCTTCTGTTTCTATATTGTGGAATTGTTTGAGAAGTATTGGTATTAGTTCTTCTTTGAAGGTCTGATAGAATTCTGCACTAAAATCATCTTGCTCTGGGCTTTTTTTGTTGTTGGGAGATTTCTAATGACTGCTTCTATTTCCTTAGGGGTAATGGGGTATAGGCTTCTGTAGGATGATCTGATAATCTTTTGGTTATCCTCAGTTTCTGTTATCTCTTCCTTTTCATTTCTGATTTTGGTTATTTGGATACTGTCTCTGCTACCTCTATGTATTTTGACTAAGGGTTTATCTATCTTGTTGATTTTCTCAAAGAACCATCTCCTAGTTTTTGATTTTTTGCATAGTTCTGTTGTTTCTACTTGGTTGATTTCAGCCCTGAGTTTGATCATTTCCTGCCATCTATTCCTCTTTATTGTATTTGTTTCTTTTTGTTCTAGATCTTCCTATGTGTTGTTAAGCTGCTATTGTATGATTTCTCCTATTTCTTTATGGTGGTACTCAGAGCTATGAGCTTTCCTCTTAGTACTTCTTTCATTGTATCCCACAAATTTGGGTATGTTGTACCTTAATTTTCATTAAAATTTAAAAAGACTTTAATTTCTTTCTTAATTTATTCCCTGACCTAGTTATTGTTGAGTATAGTTGTTCAGCTTCCATGTGTTTGTGGGCTTTCTGTTGTTTTTATTGTTATCGAAGACCAGCCTTAGTTCATGCTGGTCCAATAGAATATATAGGATTAATTCAATATTCTGTTGAGGCTTGTTTTATGTGTGATTATGTGGTCAATTTTGGAGAAGGTACCATGAGGTGCTGAGAAGAAGGTATACGCTTTTGTTTTAGGGTGAAATGTACTGTAGATATCTGTTAAATCCATTTTGTTCATAACTTCTTTTAATTTCACTGTATCTGTGTTCAGTTTCTGTTTTGATGATCTGTCCATTGATGTGATTGGGGTGTTGAAGTCTCCCACTATTGTTTGATATATTGTTCAATATATGCTTTGAGCTTTAGTAACATTTCTTTTTCAAATGTGGATGCCCTTACATTTGGGGCATAGATGTTCAGAAGTGAGAGTTCATCTTGGTGGATTTTTCATCTGATGAGTATGTAATGTCCTTCCTCATCTTTTTTTGATGACTTTTGGTCAAAAATCTATTTTATTTGATATTAGAATTGCTACTTCAGCTTGTTTCTTGGGACTATTTGCTTGGAAAAATTTTTCCAGCCTTTTATTTTGAGGTAGTGTCTGTCTTTGTCACTGAGGTTTGTTACCTGTATGTAGCAACATGCTGGGTCTTGTTTACATATCGTTTTTTAACCTATGCCTTTTTATTGGGAAATTGAGTCCATTGATATAGAGAGATATTAAGGACCAATGATGTTGGTTCCTGTTATTTTTGTTGGTAGAGGTGGAATTATGTTTGTGTGTTTCTCTTCTTTTGGGTTTGTTGTGAGAAGATTAATTTCTTGCTTTTTTCTTAGGTGTAGTTTCCCTTCTTGAGTCGGACTTTTCCTTCTATTATCCTCTGTAGGATTAGTGTAGGATTGGATTAGTGAAAAGATATTGTTTAAATTTGGTTTTGTCATGGAATATCTTGGTTTCCATAGATGTATGTGTCGGATCCCTTGCTGGCAGGTCCATGTGAGAGGAGAGAACCTGATCTAGTTGGGTCTGTCTGGGCCTTAGTGGGATGGCTAGTGTCAATGGCCCAAAAGAAACACACCAGGCTGGGAGTCTTGTCGAAGCAGGAACTCACTTTATTAAACTAGGCACTTGCTTATATAATGAAGGCAAGGAGGTGAGCACTTAGGTATGGAAAGAGATGATGTAGGAGGTGGGGAAGGGTGATGGAGGGTAAGGGGTAACTGACAGGGCCATTAAGGTAGCTAGGCAGGCAAGGGCTGGTGCAGGTCATGCTGAGTCATCCTCAGGCAAAAGAGAGAGAGACTGGTCTCAAAATTTGAGCCAGACTTAGGCTTTCCCATAAAGCTGCAGAAACTTGAACCAGGCTCAGATTTGTCCTCAAGGCCCAAACCAGGGCCAAAATGGGCCCCAACATGTATGGTCACTGAGAATTTTGTTGGATATAGTAGCCTGGATTGGCATTTTTCTTCTCTTAGGGTCTGTATGACACCTGCCCAAGCTCTTCTGGCTTTTAAAGTCTCTGTTGAGGCATCTGGTGTAATTCTGATAGGTCTGCCTTTATATGTTACTTGACCTTTTTCTCTTACAGCTTTTAATTTTAATTTAAATTTAATTTTTTTTGGAGTTCTGTGTATTTGGTGTTTTGATTATTATGTGATAGGAGGAATTTCTTTTCTGGTCCAATCTGTTCAGGTTTCTGTAGGCTTATTTTATGTTTATGGGTATTTCTTTCTTTAGGTTAGGGAAGTTTTCTTCTATAATTTTGTTGAAGATATTTACTGGACCTTTGAATTGGCAATATTTGGTCTCTTCTATACGTATTATTATTAATGTTTGGTCTTTTCATTGTGTCCTGTATTTCTTAAATTTTGAGTTAGGAGCTTCTTGCTTTTTGTATTTTCTTTGACTGTTGTGTCAATGTTTTCCATGATATCTTCTATGCCTGAGATTCTCTGTTCTATCTCTTGAATTCTGTTGGTGGTGCTTGCATGTGTGACTCCTGTTCTCTTTTCTAGGTTTTCCACCTTCCATCTCTTTGTGTTTTTTAATGTCTCTATTTCCATTTTTAGATCCTGGATGGGTTTGTTCAATTCCTTTACCTGTTTGAGTGTGTTTTCCTATATTTCTTTAAGAGATTTATGTGTTTCCTGTTTAAGAGATTCTACTTGTTTACCTGTGTTCTCCTCTATTTTTAAAAGGAAGTTATTTATGTCCTTGTTAAAGTCCTCCATTGTCTTTATGAGATGAACTTTTAGATCTGAATTTTGCTTTTCAAGTGTGTTGGGGTATCCAGGACTCGCTGTGGTGAGGCATCTGGGTTATGATGCTGCCAAGTAGCACTGGTTTCTGTTCCTTATATTCTTGTGCTTGTCTCTTGCTATCTAGTTATCTCTGGTACTAACTGGCCTTACTTAGGGTCTGTGATCCTGTGATCCTGGCTGTGTCAGAACTTCTGGGGGTCCAGCTTTCTTTCTAATCCTGTGATTCTGTTATCCTGTGACCCTGGGTGTGTCCAAGATCCTGGTTGTCAAGCTGCCTCTGGGTGTGGGATGAGTGGGTGGAGATTCTTAGTTCAGCTTCTGTTCCCAGAAGCAAGTGCAAACCAGAAGGAATGTTTGCCTCTGGCTGGGCAGGGTTTCCTGTGTCTCCTGATTCCTGAGGTGTCCAAGTCACACCAGGAATTGGAGCATGGGTTGGGTTCTTACCTGAGATCCTGGAGTGTCACAATTCCTAGGGGTCAAGCTCCCTCTGGGTATAGGTGGAGAGCCAGAGCCTAAGTTCCACTTCTGGGTACAGGTGCAAATGGGAAAGAACCTATAAATGCATTCTTTACTCTTTCTTGGAATGGATTTTCTCTCCAGAAAAAAAAAAATCTTACTGTGTTTTTAGCCTCCTGATGCTTTAGAAAGGAGTGATGTTCAGTGGGGCTCAGCAATAGCCTTAAGGAAGCAGATACATGTGTACAACAATTCTGCTCTAATGTTTTTGCTTGTTTAGTGGTACTGGGATTAAGCTTAGGGCCTAGTTCACATTAAGCAAGCATTCTATTTATCACTGAGTGACATCCTCAGACTTTGTATTCTTAAGTTGAGTCTCGTTTTGTATATATCTCACTGTGCTTTGGAACACATGTACCCCAAGCTGATCTTGAATTCTGGGTTTTCCTGCATTCAACTTGACAGTTCTGGGATTAAAAACATCCACCACTTCAGCCAGCATCTATAATACCTACTAAAGTGTGTAAATACAAAATAATTAATCTACTAAGTTATCATTGAAAAATGTGTCACATGAAAATAAACTCATCAAGAATGAATGAAAATTGGTGGCTAGCAGGGGTAGGGTGGGAGGCTTCTCTAGGATATCCCAGAGACCTGAGATTGGAGAGACTACCAGCAGTCCCTGGCGGTGACTTTAGCTGAGACTCCAAGGAAAAAGAGGATATGGTACCTGAATAGGCCATCTCCTATAGTCAGGTAGGACATCAGTGGAGAGATAAGGATACCTGTGGGCCTGTGTGCTGAAGGCTTTTCACAGGGATCTCTGACCTGGCCAAGTGTGAGGGTTCAGGCAAAAGAGGGAGAATGCAAGCAGGAACGGGAGTCACCTCTACTTCAGCCTCTGCAGTTGCCACCTCAGTTGCTCCAAGATGCTGCACCCTCTGCCCTGTGCTGAGTTGGGCTTGGTCTGAAGCCATGAGAAGCCAACTAGCCAGTGAGGAGTGCAGGAGGCTTCTGGTAACCATTTCAGGAGAGCAGACCTCATCCCAAGCAGCAATGTTACAGCTCTTATGATAGAAGCTCTCAGATGATGGAGTAGTTTTTACATGTTTATTTCTTCTGGATAGGATATCTCATATACAGTTTGGGATGGGTCAGGGTCTGACAGCGGGTACTTCCCATTAGCTTGGTCTGAGAGCTTAGGGATAGCTTATCTGCATGTGGGAGGGCTTGGCATGCTGCTCCTACATGACTGATGGTCACAGACCTCTCTACAGGGAACTGTGGGGGTTGTAGCTACTAGACAGGAGCCAGGGGCTAAAGAGCATGGCAAAACACCTGCTGTTTCTTGTAGGGTTGTTACCTCCTACTGGGTCACCAGGGTTTAAGCCTGTGCTCTACCAGGAACCAAGCTGCCTGTCACAGCCCACCACCCCACAGACACCAACCCACCCTCAAAACTCTTGGTGAAAGATTTGTCCTGTCTACCAGAAATGCAGGGACAAAGATGGACAGGATTCTGAGGGAATGGCCAACCAATAATTGGCTCAGCTAGAGACCCATCCCAAGGGCACACACCAATCCCTGATCCTATTAATGACACTCTGTTATGCTTGTAGATAGTAGACTCTCATAACTATCCTCTGAGAGGTTCAACCCAGCAGCCGACTGAAACAGATACAGAGACCCACAGTCAAACATTGGACGGAGCTTAGAGAGTCTTATGGAAGAATTGAGGGAAGGATCAAGGGGTCCAGAGGAGATAGTAACTCCACAAAAAAACCAACAGGGTCAACAAACCTGGGCTCTTGGGGGTTCTTGGAGACTGAACCACCAACCAAAGAGCATACATGGGATGGATCTAGGGCCCCACACATATGTAGGACATGGTAGGAGATATGTATTTCTGTTTTCATGCAGGTTCCCCAACAACTGTAGTGGGGCTTTCCATAAAGCTATTGCTTGTTTGTGGATCCCATTTCCCTAACTGGGCTGCCTTGTCTGTCCTGAGTGGGAGGGATGCACCTAGCCCTGCAGTGACTTGATGTGCCAGGGTTGGGGGATACCCAGGGAATGTATTCCCTCTCTTAGAGGAGAACAGGAGGGAGGAATGGAAAAGGGACTGTATGAAGGTAGTAAGTGGGGGGCAGTGATTGGGATGCAATGTGAATAAATAAATTAATTAATGGAAAATAAGTAAAATCACCAAACATATGAACACACAAGGAACTAGATGTTTATTGAAATATCATCTTAATGGCAATGCTATATTAATGATATATATGTCAATAACAGAAAGTAGATCACTAAACAGTGAATTATGTTTCAGAAGCATATACATCTTAAAAATAATTGAGTAAAGTATTAAAAACAAAGATTAATGTGATATGTTTTCAAACATGGAAATATCAAGAAAGAAAACATACTCTAACCAAGAAATGTACTCTGTTTTCACCTCCTTTAAAATCCACAGACATCAAAAGAATGATAGAAAAACAATTTCCTCAACAAATCAAGCTGTGTGTGAAGCCACTTTTCTTTGCCATAATTTCAACACAGCCTTTTTCATCTCCTTGTTTCTCAGACTGTAGATAAGTGGATTCAGTAGAGGGGTAAGCAGTATATATGCTAGTGACATCAGTTTCTTGGTGTCTGGTGAGTACCTGGATTTGGGCTGTAGATAAATTATACTGGCTGTGCCATAGAAGAGGGTGACAGAGGTTAGATGAGAGGCACATGTGGAAAAGGCCTTCTGCCTCCCTGTAGTGGATGGCATCCTCAGGATGGCAAAGAGAATTCGAGTATAAGACAAAAGTATCAACACGAAGGGAACCATGACAATCAAAATGGTGCCTGTGAAGGCATAGACTTCAAACAGGAATGTGTCTGCACATGCAAGCTCTAGCACAGGAGGAGTCTCACAGAAGAGATGGTTAATTTCCTTGTGGCCACAGTAGGGGAAGCTAAATACCCATGTGGTCTGTAGAGTACTCATCGTGGTGCCTGAGACCCAGGAGAACATCACTAATTTTATGAATACTCTTTTATTCATAATCACAGGGTAGGATAGAGGATGGCAGATTGCAGCAAATCGGTCATAAGCCATTGCTCCAAGGAGAAAACACTCAGTCACACCAAAGAAAAGAATGAAATACATTTGTGCAAAACATCCCCCAAAGGAAATGGTTGCTTTCTTTCTAGTCAGGACCACCAGCATTTTAGGTGTGATGACTGTGCTGAAACAGAGGTCCACTAAAGATAAGTTCTGCAGAAACAGGTACATGGGGATGTGCAGGCTATGGTCCAGGAAGATGATGGTGATAATGATGGCATTTCCCATCACAGTCACCAGATAAATTACTAGGAAAGCCCCAAACATCTGCCCTTGAAGTTCAGGATAGTTAGAAAATCCCAAGAGGATGAAGTCAACTGTAGAGCTATGATTTTGTCTCCTCATTACAGTATTACAGCCCTGTGTTTGTCTTAGGGACATAGTACATAAAGGATTAAGTCACAGTACAGGACCTGAATTCAAATTTGGAGTTCTTGGTAGAAGTTGTAAAGTCATACTCTTTTTGACAGAGGATCAGACTAGCAGTTTTGAAGAATGGTCAATAAGTTGTCACAATGAATCTTTAAAAGACAAGTGAAGAATTACAAAACTTTGGCTCAGAAATACTTAACAAATATAAAATAATGCTATTGAAATGACTTAGCCATTAAAAGCACTTGTCACACAACCTGATTTCCATTCCATTCCTGGAACCTACAAAACAAAACAACAAAACAAGACAAAAGTTTGATATATGAGCACATCTGTAATCCCAGTGCCCCCATAACAAGATGTGACTGGGAGGCAAAGCCAAGTGAAATACCCTTAAGTTTGAAGGCCAGTTAGCCTAGAGCACATGGTGCAATAGAAACAAAGCAGACTATCATTAATGATGGAGAAAGGGAAGCAATTCCTTAAAGTTCCCTGAACTCCATAAGCTCGCCATGGCATATATACACAATACACTTTATTATTATTATTATTATTATTATTATTATTATTATTATTATTAATTATAAAACTATAACAAACCAAAGAATACACATGGAGGGTCCCATAGCTCCTGCTGCATATGTAGCAGAGGATGGCCTTATCTGGCATCAGTGGGTGGGGAGGTCTTTGGTCCTGTGAAGGCTCGATGCCCCAGCATAGGGGAATGCTAGGGCGATAAGGCAAGAGAGGGTGGGTGGGGGAGCCCCCTTACAAAAGCAGGGAGAGGGGGATGGTATAGGGAGTCTGGGGAGAGGAAACTGGAAAGGATGATAACATTTGAAATGTAAATAAATAAAATAACCAATAAAAATTTGCTCACAAAAAACAGAATAATAGTTTTTGGCAACATTTTTCTATGTAGCAAAAAATTAACCAAACTCATTCTTAGAACATATACAAGCACTGTGTTACTTGGAATCCACTATCCATTACTCTGGTGCATGTATCTCTGTGTTGTATTTAATTGTATGCTTATATATGAATTTTAAATAACGAGTTTCAAATTAGATAAATAGTAAAATTAAATCTGACAAATTAAATCTATGATAATTTTAAATGTAAATATAATGGTAAATGTTTTTGATAAATATCAAAGTACAAAGCACACTTTGTTAAAAATGGAAAGTATACCATATATACCTGAAAAAATTTGATTTGTAGATAAAACTACCCCAAATGAACATAAGTCAAATGGCTTCCAGAATATTTCTTTGGTTTCTGGTCCAGGTGAACCAAATTTACTGAAATTTGCCTTGAAGAGAAATTTTATTTATTTATTGTTTTATTCATTTATTTTTGTTTTTTTGAATAGCTCAAGTGTTTCCCACAGTATTTTTAATTAGATGTTTGATTACCTAATTCAATAAATCTGTAAGTATCTCTTTTTTTTTCATACTTTATTTACATTTCAAATGTTTCCCCCTTTCCATATCTCCCCTTTGGAACCTCCCTATTCCCTCCCCCTCCCTTTGCCTCTATGAGGGTATTCCCCCAACCACCCATCCACCCACTCTCATCTTCCCTCCTTGGCATTCTCCTATACTGGGGGATCTAACACCCTCAGGCCCAAGGGCCTCTGCTCCCCTGATGGCTAACAAGACCCTCCTCTGCCGCACGTGTGGCCAGCACCATGGGTCCCTCCATGTGTATTCTTTGGTTGGCAATCCAAAGAGAAATTTTAGAAACCAATTTTCTACCATTGATTCTTGGGATCAGAAAATGACTTTAGAAAATACCATGTAGGACCATTCTGATTCTATGACTCACTTCCTCTTTTTAAAAGAAAATACAGCTATAAATGGAGTTTGTGTCACCCACTCACTGATTGAGCACCCATCACCAAGAAACGTCTGCACCCTTTCAAATAAACCTGAGCCATACATTCCACAAAAGACATCTGAACTACACTGTGCATCCCAACCACCCAAATTTCTAACTTCCATCACCTGGTTGTCATTTGCCAGAGCACTCACTACCAATGGAAATAATCCAATCTATTTGGGATTTATGCTTCTTGCCTAATTTGTTCTCTAGAGTATAAACTGTAGGATGATAAGAATTGTGTTCTAGACTTTGTGTTGTTCCCAGAACTGAAAATAGGCAGCTACACACCCCAAATGAATTGATGAATTGATATTTAATAAATCCATGGGGGAATAGTTATTTAAATTAAGAAAGTCTGGACTCTACCCTCAGTTGACTACTGTGTCTAAAGGGAAATAATCAACAGCAGGAGAGCAAAGAAGAGCTGCATTTCCTGTCTGACTTTTCTAGAAGCTTGAGGCTACTGTAGAGTATGAGCACCACTGGTTTAGGAATTGGTCCTGACCCTGACATAACACCCCAGCTTGAGCCTGTGCTCTTCCCTGCGTGTAGACCCCTATCTACATGGTCAGGAATTACTCCTTGACAGCTCTTTTGGCTCTGATTTGGGCATCTTATTTATCAGTAGAAAACTGCAGGCTGCAGGGCCCCCATTCTAGTCAAATTGAGGCTAGGCTAAGGGGAGATGGAACATTAGCAGTTAGGCAGTAAACAAGCATGAAATTCCTGATTCTCTACTGTCTTCCAATCTGACATACAGTTAACTATTTTCCTCCTTGTCCAACTCCCCATTTACAGCCCCATTTTGAACAAAGCTCCCCACTCTCCTTGTACCTCCCAGTCCAACTCTCCCTGTTTCCAGATTTCTCCCCACTGTCAGTACTCACACATCCTTAGAACCAGAAACCCATAAACATTTGCCAGATCCTGGCCTCCATTCAAGTTCCTTCTTATCAGTACATGGAATCCTGATGACTTCCCATGTCTTACACCTTCTTTTTCCATCTGTTTCCTATCTCCAACAAAACAATCCCATGCTTCTTCCTGAAACCTTTAGGCCTCCCCAGACTCACAGAATAAAATGTTCTTTCTCTGGCAGGCATGTAAGGAAACCAGAGTGGGAATGACTGTTTTAGAAGCATCATTGAGGGAAATGTGCTCTAGTGACACCCGAGCACTAGAGCAGAGGAAGCCAGCCTTTACGTAAAGCTTTAGGGAGAAAAAACCAGAATTTTAATATGGGACATGACATAAGAAAGCCAGAGCACAGAATTGTACAACAAACTGAAGACACATGATACCTTGGGTTCAGATCATTAGGACATTAACAAAAAATTTAAAAAAAGTGGATTTACTAAGTATGACTCTGGTGATGTCCTAAAAGCAATACGTAGGGCTAGGAAGATGGCTCAGTGGATAACTTGCTTGCTGTCATGTTCAAGCCTGAGGACCTGAATTTGGATCCCCAGAACTACTTTAAATAGCTGGGTTTACAGAGTGGTATGCATCTGTTACCCCAGCACTGGGGCAGGGTGGAGACAGGTAGATTCCAGGACTCACTGCTCAGTCAACAGAGCTGAAATGACAAGCTCAAGTTCCATAAGACTCTGTCATAGAAAGCAAGGTAGATATCTTGACATGATGCTGCATGCCTTTAATCCCAGCACTCAGGAAACAGCGACAGGTGAGTTCTAGGTCAACCAGGGCTACAGTGTGAGATTCTGTCTTAAAGAATAAAAAGAAGGTGGGGAATTATAGAAGAAGCCATCCAATACCAAACTCTGGCCTCGACATCACACACACACACACACACACACACACACACACACACACCCCAATATCAAATGTCTATGCTAACTATAATATATTATTGATGTTAAAATTGTCATAAGTAAAATAATCTCAGGAAAAATAAAAACTTTAAAAGATAAGAGGATATATTCAATTTCTAATGTATAAAACAAACTAAGTTAATATAAGATAGTACAGAAAGGATATTATTTAAATAGATAAGCAAGTGGGCTAATAAAAATTATTAAATAAATGTAAGTGATACTAGCATGAATGTTTTATAAGAACTGGACCTGACTGGCCCCTCTCTTCCTTTAGTATGGAGTTCCTGGTGCTAACTTGGCTAACTCACCAGCATGTTTCACTGACTTTAGCATTAACTTTCCTTACCATGTTAAGCAAGTAGCTCTCTCCTCTTTTTACAGAATTGCTCTTGACCATGCTCATGCTGATCCCTCTGTGAATTGATGACTTGTGCGAGCTTATGCCCTTAGAGCTCCAGCTGTTATCTAGACCCTTGTGTAAAAAAGAAAGGTGGAACAACTGGAGCAACTGGTTTTCTTACCGGAGCAGAACGATCACCTTCTACGTACCCCCAAATGCCAGTAGAATTGAAATGGGATCCCCCTGATAGGATCAATAAGGTGGAAACCACTTCCAGAATTTCAAGGACAATCTTTAGCTCAAAACCTATGAACTGATGCTTAACCTAGTGGATTAGATATTTGACCTGGTATTTAAAAATCATTCCCATCCATACAATGTGGTGAGTGAGTGCACTGAGTTTGTAACATTGCATGCTCTGGGGGAAACCTTCTCTCTGGAGACTTTATACTCCATGTATACAGACTTTCCTCTGTGAAGATCAGGAGACACCATGGTACTAACTAGGTGCCTCTCTCCTCCAGGCTTCTACAGGGAATAATGAGCATGTCTTCACACAAGAGATTCGATTTCACCATTGTGTCCCCAATTATGAAAATGAAGTTGTGAAGATGATGAGCTGACCTTGCCTGACCTTCAGGAAATGGAAGTGGAGATTGAATGGATGCTATAAATAAGACCTGAGAAGGTAGGGAGGGGTGCAGGCCACAGTGAGAGCAAGTTGATCCAAGGAAGAGCTCATAAGAGGCAAACATCTTGTTCAATTTTATGAAATGTGTGAAGTTACTTTGTGGAAATCCTGGCTTTATTATTATCAAATTTTCAAAAAAAAAATATTTTGGGTTGTATGGGCCAGAGATATGACTCAGCAGTTAAGAGCACTGACTGTTCTTTTAGAAGTCCTGAGTTCAATTCCCAGCAACCACATGGTGTCTCACAACCATCTGTAATGAAATCCAATGCCCTCTTCTAGTGTACATGAGGACAACAACAGTATACTTACATTTATAAAATAAATAAAATCTTAAAAAATTACCGGGTTATGCATTCAACTTCATTCTTAGTACTCTGACTAGTTCTGAATATCTCCACTGCAGAACAAGAAGTTTCACTGACCCAGCTGTGAGCAGCCCAGGCCTATAAATATGAACATAAAAAATTTAAAGACAAAATCATCAGAATGACCGTTTAGCAACTAACTATAGCAGGTTTTTCTGTACAGCCCATGACCTATCCAGCCATAGACTTAAAACCAGACTAATTGCTAGGGTAGGGAGAATCATTATTGAGGATATAGCAGCTGGTAGTTCTAAATGATCCAGTGGATGGCCCCACACCTTATGCATATATGGGCATCACTAGCTAAACTTAGTGAATGTTCAAAAAAAAATTAAAAGAACAGACATGAGTTTGAAAGAGGTATGGAGGGAAATGTATAGTATTAAAGGAATAAATGGAAGTAGATGTGATAATATTTCATTCTTTCTTTCTGTGAAATTCTCAAAAAATAAGAACATTTTAAAATAGTTTACAGTGAAATTTTTGTCTACACAAAATCAATTTGGAGGTTCCCCCCAAAGTGGGAAATAGTTCTAACTGAAGGCCCAGCTTATACTGCTCCTGGGCATATACCTAAAAGATGTTCTAAAATATCACAAGGACTCATGCTCCACTATGTTCACAGCAGCCTTATTAATACTAGCATGAAAGTGGAAGCAACCCAGATATCCCCCAAATGAAGAATGGATACAGAAAATGTGGTTCATCTACACAGTGGGATGCTATTAAAAACAAGGACGGTATGAATTTGGCAGGCAAGTGGATGTAACTAGAAATTATCATCATGAGTGAGATAGCCCAGACTCAAAAGGACACACATGGTATGTACTAACTGATAAGTGGATATTAGCCAAAAAGTACAGAATATCCATGATACACCCCACAGAGGCTAAGAAGTTATACAAGAAGGTCCAAGTGAAAATGTGTCAGGGAGACCTCTGCCTGGGACACCAGGGCTACATAGCCAAATAGTGCTGGGAGAAAGCTAGCCTCCAGGAGTGTGGAAAAGCTGTGAGAGAGGGTAAGAGGAGCAACAATGGCTCAGGTGGACTCGCCTGGAATCCTTGGGACACAGGGACTGAGGACCAGCCCGGAGGAAGGAGCCTTCCAGTTTCCATCTGTGGCAGGAGACCTTTTCCTGGGCCACCAGGGATCCATAGCCAAATAACGCTGGGAGAAAGCTAGCCCCCCAGGAGTGTGGGCAAGCGAGTCTGCTCAGAGGGACCAACATGGAATCCCCAGGACACAGGGACTGAGGAGTGGGCTTCTGGTTTCTTTTGGTGGCTGGGGAACGGATCCTGTGACATGGGCTCCATACTCAAATAGTGCCAGGAGAGAGCTGGTATCCCAGGAGTTCAGACACACCTTTAAGCACAGGCAAGACCACCACTTTTGTTCAAATTCACTGGACCAAGAAGGACCCTTGCAGAGCCATCAGGACACAGGAACCAAGGGACAGCTGGGGACTAGATCCTTCTGGTTTCTGTCTGCACCCCAGAGCTGACCTTGTACCACAGCCCTCCAAACCCAAATTCCTCTCAAAGAAACTGGTCTTCAAGGAGTATTGACACCTAGGCTTGTAAGAAAGACAAGCCACAGTCAGAGAGAGTAAGACCAGTTAACACCAGAGATAACCAGCTGGTGAAAGGCAAGGGCAAGAACATAAGGAAGAGAAACCAAGGCTACTTGGCATCATCAGAACCCAGCTCTCCCACCACAGCAAGCCCTGGATACCCCAACACACCAGAAAAGGAAGACTCAGACTTAAAATCACATCTCATGATGATGACAGAAGATTTTAAGAAGGAAATAAATAGCGCCTTTAAAGAAATACAAGAGAAAACAGATGAACAACTAGAAGCCCTTAAAGAAGAAACACAAATTCCCTTAAAGAATTACAGGAAAACACAATCAAACAGATGAAGGAAATGAAGAAAATGACCCATGAAGCTAATATAGAAATAGAAACAATAAAGAAATCACAAAGGGAGACAACCCTTGTGTTAGAAAACCTAGGAAAGAGATGAGGAGTCATAGCAAGCATCACCAACAGAATACAAGAGATAGAAGAGAGACTCTCAGGTGTGGAAGATACCATAGAAAACATTGACACAACAGTCAAGGAAAACACAAACTGCAAAAATCTCCTAACCCAAAACATCCAGGGTACCCATGATACAATGAGAAGACAGATCCTGAGGATAATAGGTATAGAAGAGAGTGAAGATTCCCAACTTAAAAAACCAGTAAATATCTTCAAAAAAATTACAGAAGAAAACTTCCCTAACCAAAAGAAAGAGATGAACATAAATATACAAGAAGCCTACAGAACTCCAAATAGATTGGACCAGAAAAGAAATTTCTCCCAGCACATTATAGTCAAAACAACAAATACACAAAATAAGGAAAGAATATTAAAAGCAGTAAGGGAAAAAGGTCAAGTAACTTATAAAGGTGGACCTATCAGAATTACACCAGACATCTCACCAGGGACTATGAAAGCTAGAAGATACTGGGCAGACCTCATACAGCCTCTAAGAGAACACAAATGCAAGCCCAAGCTGCTATACCCAGCAAAACACTCAATTATCATGCATGGTAAAACCAAAATATTCTATGACAAGACCAAATTTGCACAGAATGTTTCTACAAACCCAGCCCTACAAAGAATAATAGATGGAAAATGCCAACTCAAGGAGGGAAGCTATACCCTAGAAAAAGCAAGAAAGTAATCTTTCAACAAACTCAAAAGAAGATAGCCACACAAACATAAAAATAACATCAAAATAACAGGAAGCAAGAATCACTATTCCTTAATATCTCTTAACATCAATAGACTCAATTCCCCAATAAAAAGATATAGACTAACAGACTGGATACATAAACAGGACCCAGCATTTTGCTGCATCCAGGAAACACACCTCCATGTGAAAGACACGCACTACCTCAGAGTAAAGGGCTGGAAAACAATTTTCCAGACAAATGGTCCCAAGAAACAGGCTGGAGTAGCCATTCTAATATTGGATAAAATCAACTTTCAACCAAAAGTCATAAAAAAGAATAAGGAAGTACACTTCATACTCATCAATGGAAAAATCTACCGAGAAGAACTCTCAATTCTGAACATCTATGCTCCAAATGCATGGGCACCCAAGTTCATAAAAGAAACTTTACTAAATCTCAAAGCACACATTGCACCTCACACAATAATAGTGGGAGACTTCAACAGCCCACTATCATCAGTGAACAGATCTTGGAAACACAAACTAAACAGAGATACAGTGAAGCTAACAGATGTTATGAACCAAATGGATTTAACAGGTATCTATAGAACATTTCATCCTAAATCAAAAGAATATACCTTCTTCTCAACACCCCATGGTACCTTCTCCAAAATTGTTCATATAATTGGTCACAAAACAAACGTCAACAGATATAAGAAGATTGAAATAATCCCATGCCTTCTACTGGATCACTATGGATTTAGGCTGGTCTTCAATGGTAACAACAACAACAACAACAACAACAGAAAGTCCACATACACATGGAAGCTGAACAATGCTCTACTCAATAATAACTTGGTCAAGAAAAAAAAATAAAGAAAGAAATTAAAGACTTCCTAGAATTTAATGAAAATGAAAGTACAACATACCCAAACCTATGGGACACAGTGAAAGCAGTGTTAACAGGAAAACTCATAGCTCTGAATGCCTCAAAAAAAAAAAA
>JADRCH010000133.1:7858201-7906155 GCA_019843965.1 Rhynchomys soricoides | reverse complement strand
TCTGGGATGTTGGTCAGAGTCAGCTCTGTCCACCATGCTGAGTCTCCACGTACCTGCTCTTCTGTCAAATTTAAAATAATTGACTCTGAATGCCCTGAAGCCATGTGCACGTGAAGAGCTTCAGATGACAGTGGTGTGGACAGTAGACCAGAAGGGGTCAGTACCAGAAGGGGTCAGTACCGAAGGAGCTGAATTGAATCACCCAGTCAGTGTTATCATCCCAAAGATGAGAATAGTTAGGAGTCCCACAGTCTGAGAAGGGGTTCTGTCAGTTGTCTGTCCTTACAATAAAATGGGTAGGACTCTCTGACTTGGATTTGAAAGCCTGTTTAATAAGTGTCTGTTACTGCCCGTCGCATTTGTGCAGCATCATTATGGCGAAGGAAATAGTGCACATCTTATGCAAGCATTTCTGACAAGAATAGCCGCAGCCATCCGATTAAAAGGCAGTCCTTCCACGTCATCTCCGTCTTCAGCTGTGTGACACATCGCACATCTGTGGATCACATGTAAATAAGACAAGAGCTTTATAAAGTTGTTTCTCTCCTTAAAAATCTCTGTACTTTTATTTTTACAAATAGTGGTTGTTTTTGTTTCATAGGAGTGTTGCCCTTACAAGTTGAAGGAACTTCTTTTTGTTGAAATTGTGTCGATCAATTTGACTGACATAGTTAAGTCTCTACCGCAAATAATGTGCTTCATTGAAATTATCTACAAAGACACCTGCAGGACTCTGACCTTCTGACAGAGAATGTCTGTTGCTCGTGGGAGTAATGAGAGAAAATGAAATCCCTCTCATGCTTGGGATTTGAATAATACATCACTTTGTCCATTGCCATCTTGCTAGATACTAAATATTCTGACATTTTTGTAACCTAAGGGAGCAATTGAGCAGTTGGAATATTAAGCCAGAGCCTGGCCAAAGCCTAATTCTGAGTGGCTAGCTAGGGAGTGGCCACCAAGGTCAAGTGAGTGATTCTAGGCAGAACTCAATTAGACCTAAGTACAGACTTGGACTCTGATCTCTGTCCTCAAGATGTGGATTTCTAGGGGTGGGTAGGTTGTCATCCCCTGTACTAGAAGAATCCCATGGACAGTTAGCTGCCTTGAAATCCAACTGAAATGTGCATGCGGACTGATGCAGAATTAAGGGCAGGAAAACATACAGACACAAGGCAAAGTAAGAACAATGCCTCTATTTTCTTGGGATCCCAGGGACGGTACTGCTGCTGTGGGCTGTGAGTGATCGAATAAGCCACATGTGGAGGCAAAGGAGATTTGAGAACACTGTAGCTTGGGAGATCAAGAATGTAGGGGACAGTGTCTAGAGGTATATAGAAGATGGCAGAATAGAGGGGAAGCAGAGGCCTACATCTGAACATCTAACAGTCTCCTTGACACTTTTGTCTAGGACTCCTCTGCAATGAGAAGGCAGTGTGTTAACTAATGATATTACTGGCTAAGTGCACTAGCCAACTGCCAAAGGAAGATAACAAGAAAGAGGGATTAGAAGAAACACCTGACTTCTCACCCCTCAATTACTGAGGAAAAACTCCCAAGGGGTACAGGAGTGGAAATCATCTCTAGAAACCGGTCCACGGCATCAAGCATCTCAAATGGATACTTCCCTATGACCAAATGGCCATTTTATTCGATTTTGCTTTCTCTATTAGGGAAGATGTAATTTATAGGCCTCTGAAAGTATCTCTACAAATTTGTATGGGCACACATGCATATGTACATGTATGTGCATGTGCATAAGAAAGCCAGAAGTCAGCCTTGGGTATTGTTCCTCTGGTACTGTGTCCTAATTAATATTAACTGTCAACTTGAACAGCCTAGAATCATCACCTGAAAAAAATATCTATTAGATAATTGTCTTCATCAGGTTGGCTTGTGGGTGTGTCTGTAAGAGACTGTCTGAGTTGCTAATTAATGTAGGAGAGCCTGGGCCCTTGTGGACGATACTATTTCCTAGGCAGATGGTCTGGGCTGTACAAGAAAGCTGGCTAAGAATGAACATCGTGCAAGCCAGCAAGCCATGTTTCTCGTCAAGATTTCTGCTTGAGTTTCTGCCCTGGCTTCCCTTCCTTGAGTTGCTTTTGGTCAGAATGTTTTATTGCAGGAACAGAGAAAAAACTAGAATATGACATTCCCTTTTGGTTTGGATGGTTTGGTTTGGTTTGGTTTGGTTTGGTTTGGTTTGAGATCGGGCCTTTCACTGAGACCTGTGCCTTATTGATTAAGCTAGAGCAGGCCATTGAGCCCAAGGATCTGCCTGCCTTCTCTCCCCCAGATCTTGGGTAGTAAGCAGGCATCACCATGCATAGCCATATCAATATTTACTAATTACTTTATCTATTTCCTTTTTAAAGACAAAAGAAACAGCCCAGAATAGTGGTGCATGCCCTTAATTGCAGCACTTGGGAGGCAGAGGCAAGCAGATCTCTGTGAGTTCAAGGTCAACATGATCTATATAGTGAGTTCAAAGCCAGCAAGATCTATACAATGAGACTCTATCTCAGAAACAAACAAAAAAGATAAAGGAAATCAAACACCATGATTTGAACAATTTAGATTACAAAGCAGCTAACCTTTAAGCCTCTCACCTTCAACGGTCCCACCAGCAATAGCTATCTACTGCTAGAACTTGCCTTTCCTAGGCAAGAGCAATGACTGTCCTCTCTTGGTTAAGCACTTGCCTTGCAAACTTGCTAGCTTGAATTCAATAACTAGAATCTATATAAAAGCCAAACACAATGGTATGCTTAAAAATTCAGTTCTGGGGAGATGGAAGATGGAGACAGGCAGAACGTTGAGTTTGCTGGTCAGTGAAAGGCCCTCTCAAACAAAGTGAAAGTCACCTCTGACCTCTCTCTCTCTCTCTCTCTCTCTCTCTCACACACACACACACACACACACACATACACACACACACACGAAACTGTAGTTATCAATAAATAGCTCTTTCATTTCTATTCAGAATATTATTCAAGTTAAATCTTCTTTGTATAGGTACGTCCAAGTTACTCTATGTACGTACAGGAATTTAAAAGTGGCAGCTGCCTGATGCTTGTATCCCTCCAAGCAATCATTCTGATACTTACACATTGCTGGAAAGTTTGTGTATTTTGCAATAGAAAGGAGTAGTCATTAATAACAGTTCCCCTATGGGACAGTAACATGGAAGAATGGGGAGATCTCAAATGGGAGAACCAAATGGTGAGACAGACATGTTAAACTTACTCTAAATTAATAAAAAGACATTATTATGGCCCAAAACTACTCTCTCTCTCATATATATGTGACAAGCAGACAATGTGGAATCATGTCATCTATGAAATGCTTACTATCTTCCTATATGTATCATATGCCATGTGAGTGCTTAGCACCCATCTTTTACCCAACATTGCCCTTGAATTAGATATCTTTTTACCTCCCAGAGAGTTTAGACTACCCTGCTAATTCTCCATGAGAAACAGTTATTAAAATCTGATCAGGAAGGGGAAAAAACAGAGCACACATGACAAGTTGTTCCAATTTAGCTAAACTCAGAAGCTCTCCAAGAGGCTGCACTTGAGGTTATACACCACACACACACACACACACACACACACACTTTTCTTTATAACTAAAATTATGAATTTTAACATCTAGCATTTTGAGTATTTAACATTCTATTAAATGAATGCTTTGAATTCAAATATTCTCTTCTGATGTAATCCTTTGATTAAGGCAGGCTTGAGCAAGAAAGGAAGCCAAAATCAAAGAGGAAACCTACCTTACCGACATTTGAGTGTTTTATACAGTTACAATTAAGTTGGACTAGATTTAGAGGGGGCGTAAATATAGACAAGACCCTGGAGGTAGTATAGGCAATATGAGCAATACTCACATGTAGATTAGTGTATACTGGGTCAAACAGAACTTATTAATAAGGAAGAAACTTATTATGTGCTTATAATATTGGGAAGGAAAGCAATGCAGAGTACAAAATAAATAACAACTGAGTCACTGTTAATTACATATAATAATGCAAGCTTAAGAATTAATAGAGAAAGGAGGATTTTCAAATGGCTTTATTGTCGTATTGTTGGTAATAAACTATAGTACTTACATTATACACATAAAGTTGTTGATCTATTGTACACAGCACACGCCATCTCTAAAGTCAACACCCTGAAAACATGAACCACCCACAATGTCTGCCTAAGCCGCTTGGCAATGCTTCCCACCCACTCCTCCTCCTCCAGGCAAACACAGGTCTGCCTTAAGTCATTATTGTTTATTTGATTCTCTACAATTCGTGTACACAAAGCTATATGGTGAGTACTTTTTTGCCTGGTTTCTTTGATTCGGAACAATCATTTTGTGATCCATCCACATTATTGTAGGCATCAAAACACGATTATTTTTATGACTTTAATCATTTCTTGTTTGCCAGTCACCTGTTATTCTACATCAGGTTGTTTCTAGTTTGTGACTTGCACATAAAGCTGCCATGCAAATGCATGTAAATATCTTTAAGCAGATGGTTTCCTTCTGAGCAAATATCTAAAAAAAAAAGAAATTTTTTTAATAATCTGTGAGAGAAAGGGGGTTTTATGGTGTAAACATCTGGGCTACAGTTCACTACATTAACATTTAAGTGTTCCCATGTCAAAAAAAATGGCATTAGGAGCATTTTTTAATGTGTAAGCAATTGCCAATAATGGTAAGAATTTTCTCAGAACAACATCCAGAAATGGACATACATATCAGTTAACCCCCAGGACAATCCTAAAAGACAGATGTTTCAGTCCATTCCTTTTCAAGCTGGTCCAGTGCCGCAGGCTGTGTGCTAAACACGCTGACTCCCCATGTGAAGGAGCAGACAGTGTGTCAAGATCACAGCATCCTTTCATGAGGGATGGAGACAGTGCACAGTACCTGCGCAAATTACTAAAACTAATCTCCAAGATGTATGTCTAATATACATACAAGAGATGATAGGTCAATAACCTTATGTAGAGAATTAGTAGAAAGTCTGTGGGAATATTAAAATCTGTAAAATGGGAACGAGACATAGACGACATTCACAAGCACATAAAAGGAAAACTATATGAAAACTGCTAAACTTCACTTTAATCAATGGAATTGAAAAATGAGCTCCCGGTGGACACCTATCAAATCATCAGCTATTTTTAGATGTGCTGTTGGCTGGGTTCTGTTCCATCCTACTAGCAGTAATGCACGGTGCTAGTGAGGTTGGAAGCCATTCTCTTAGTTTGTTGTTGGGAGCAGAAATAAATGCAATAGTTCTGGGAAGTCATCCGTGTGCAGCAATGACTTGAAATAATTGCAGCCTATGATTAAAATATTATTTTTGGAGCCTCCTGAAAAAATAATCTGAAATGGACAAAGACTTATGTGCAAATGATCCTTTGATAGCATCACTTATAATGGATGGAAATAGTAAAAGGGGATCTTACAATAGGGAACTGTGTAAACAAAGCCACTCCATGGGCAATAAATACTATGTAGCTACTCAATGTGAGTTTAATAAGTTTTATTTTAAAATAATGAGGTTTACTACAAATTTCTTGGAAAATAGTTTTATGTTATTTTAATTCATTTAAAATGTTTATGACCATTTACACAATAATTCTACTTCTAGGAATTTCTAAAAAGAAACTATTTATACCCCAGATTCATAAACATTGATCTCATGATGCCAGTGTTATTTAAGACATTAAAATTTTAAGAAAAAGTGAATACCCAACAATGGGGAAATGGTTAAATAAATTGTGATATATCCACATAATGAAAAACCACTCAAAGAACTTTATAAAAATGTTTCTTGAGAAACAATTTGCTTTTTATAAAATAGTATGTGGCATGCGACACTGTTGCTAGAGACTAGGGGTAAAAAGACACGGAAGGAAATTGAGCACAGTGTTATAAATGACTGTGTACCCACAGTAGGATCTAGTGCTTGCTTTTCTTGCTAGGACAGAATCCCTGGTATGAGCAGAGCTGCATTCATCACTGTTCCTGTTGCAGTAATAAGATCCCTAGCAGGAAGAAAACTTAAGGAAGAGGGGTTATTCAGGTTCACAGTTGCAGGGTGCTGTTGTCGTAATGGCCAGAACTTGAGACAACTGGCCAAGTATCATCTTTGTGCCGTCCAGAAACCAGGCTTAGGGAATGTTGCTGCCCACCTGTAGAGTGGCTCATTCCACCTCACCTAACCTAATCAAGGTTATCCCTCACAGACATGGCATGGACAACATAGATTATTCTAGATCCTGTCTGCTGGACAATCAATATTAAGTATCACCAGGGAGAAAAGATTTGCTTTGCCTGTGGTTTGAGGAGACACAGTCCATTGGGGCGAAGATGTGGTGGCAGAAGTTGTTTGTGGCTGAGGTGACTTGAGCATGAGGCTGCTTTCTCATATCTGAGCAAATGTGAAGCAAGCAGAGACAAATGTAGGCTGTCAGATGATTCTCTCTCTCTCACTTTTAGCTCAGTCTGGAATCCCAGCCCAGGAGATGATGCAGGAGTGCTCATCCAGTGCAGAGCTCCTCACCCTGGCCCCCTTCCATCCTCTCTGGAAATGCCCTCAAAGACACGCTCAAAGTTGTGCCTCCCAAATGCTCAGGCATCTCTGAATCCAACTGAGTTGGCAGGGAAAAATAACCTAACCGTAGCACTGATTAGTTTTCCCCTATTTGCTTTCCTGTGTGTTGAATGGTTCCCAGGAGATATGTTTGCAATAATGTGACATGAATTCAGTTAAAAAGTCAGAATTTGAAATTGAGTATTCAGTGTGACACATCTGTATAAACAAATGAGGCCAGAGTGGTCAGAAACAGTCAAAATTTTATCTTATCAATTGTTTTTGGAATTTTGCTGTTGCATGTTTGTTTGAGCCAGGATCATACTCTGTAGTCTTAGCTGTCCTTGAACTCACTATGTAAACCAGGCTGACATAGAACTCATAGAGATATGCTGCTGGACTCTGCCTCTCTTGGTGCTAGGATTAAGGATATGGGTCACCACCCCAGGCTCAGGACTTTTCTAAAGAGTAAAGAATCAGAGTAAAAGTTCTTCTTAGCACAACATGGCCACTTCGATCATGATTTTTGAGCTCACAGCACTGGTTCCCTGCTGTGGTCTACAAAAGTCTGACTTTTTCAACAATCAGTTACATATGAGGAAGGGACTGTAAGCAACTGAAGATTCCAGCAGAGGAGGAGCCATTGTCTTCAGTTCTGCATCTCTGGTGTCTCTTTAAGCTGCAGTGGACAGTTCCAAAGCTGTAGTCATACACAGATCCCTGGTTTTAACTCGGTGAGTCTCAGAACAAAGCAAAAAGAGATGAAAGAGGGGAGACTGACAGAGATGAGATATTAGAGTGATTAGATTATATTTTACATGTGTAAATATGTCAAAGAACAAATTTCATTCATTAAAGAAAATGGCACAAACAAGTTACTTTGTGAAAAAGAAAGAAAAAGAAGGCCTCAATTTATGACAAAATATAAAAGATATCAGAAAGAATTCGATGAGCTTTTCCTAATGCAGGCTCCAGAAACACCACTCTATGGGCTGGGGTGAGGCCAAGGATTACAGCATCTGTCTGTCTTGTTTAAGGCTCTGGGTTTGGTTCCTGGTATGATAGTAATGTTGATGGTGATGTTGATGATTGTGGTGGTGGTGGTGATGGTGGTGGTGGTGATGGTGATGGTGGTGGTGGTGGTGGTGGTGGTGGTGATGGTGGTGATGGTGATGGTGATGGTGGTGGGTGATGGTGGTGGTGGTGGTGGTGGTGGTGGTGGTGGTGGTGATGATGGTAGTGATGGTGATGGTGGTGGTTGTGGTGATGGTGGTGGTAGAGGTGGTGGTGGTGGTGATTATTGTGGTGGGGGTGGTTGGCGTGATGCCATCATCATGACTGCTGTCATCATCATCCCACTCCAGTCATGTTAAAAAAGAGAAACAGGTTTCTGTAAGAGGAGCCCACATACAGGTGACTTCATCCTTGCTGCGGAGTCATGCCCAAAGCCTTACCACTTGCTGTTTCTAGGCTCGGCTTGCTTCTGCCTGGGCCTTACTCACTGATTACTACTCAAACTGAAACACCAGTTCCTGTGTCTTTCTCTAGCTCCCAGACAGGAGCTCTCCAGCTGACAGTGAGTGATGCCATAACAGCCCCCACCCACCCTGCAGAGGACTTTTCTTAAAATCAAGTGGCAAATCCCTGCTTAGGCTATGTGCCCAGCCCTGGGCACTCAGCTTGGCCAGGTCATGGCCGTGACCCCAAGGCCGGGTGCATTTGGCTGCCCTTCTGAATGAAGGGAAACAGAGTCAGTGCACAGATGCCATATGAGAAGACTGATAGGAGAGTGTGACAAATGTCGACTGACAGCAACTAACACGTAACACTAAACACAGTGTGTGCTCATCTTGTACAAGCCTGTGGATGCTCACACGTGATTGTATCCACTTTCAAGTGAGGAAATCGAAAGTCTGGGAGACCAAACTCTAAGAATCTGACATCTGTACACAGCAAGGATTTTTATCCAAGTATGTCTAACTCCCTGGCCAAGTTCCTAATTTTTTTTTTTAATTTTCATAGTGTTTATTAAATATCAAAAATTTGGAAGCAAGCCTACACCCAACTCATGAATGTTTAAACTTGTACATTATCGAATTCTAAGCAGTAACAAGGAACAAATGTATACATACTAATGGATTCCAAAGGAATTACGGACAGTGAAGGAGTATCTCAAAAGGCACCGTACTATAGGGTTATATTTATATGAAATCCATAGGGACAAATCTGCACTGAGGGACCACACTTCAGGGGTCAGTGGTAGTGGTGGTGTGGGGAGGTGATTGTTAAAAGAGGGTAGTGAAGCCGAGCAATGGTGGCGCACGCCTTTAATCCCAGCACTCAGGATGCAGAGGCAGGTGGATTTCTGAGTTCGAGGCCAGCCTGGTCTACAGAGTGAGTTCCAGGACAGCCAGGGCTACACAGAGAAACCCTGTCTCGAAAAAACAAAACAAACAAACAAAAGAGCAGTGAAACCGTTCCGATTGTGGGATCAGCTAAAATCATCAGAACAGAATAAAGTGGGTTTGTTTGTGCATAAATAAGGAATGAAAACAACCTGGGTTTTATCCTCAGAACCAACAGGTTCTGATGTGGGCCCTGGTTCCGGTGCTTGGAGTTTATAATCTCAGCACAGGGGAGGCAGGCGAAGGAAGGTTTCTGGGGCTGCCTGGCCAGGCAGCCTAGTCTACTTAGTGAGCTTAAGGTACGTAAGTCTTTACGGTCTACTTGGGAGACCCTGTGTCTAAGAACAAGGTGAACAGTGGCTCAGGAACAACACCCACAGTTGTCCTCTACCATCTGTGTGAGTGCACACACCTGTATATTTACACACACACACACGTATATACACACACACACACACAGACACACACAGATATGGGCACAGGGGTTGTTTCCTACTCTGACACGGATTTTTGTTTTTAAAGAGATAGAACACAATCCATGCTCGGTCCTTAAGGAGTCTGTTTGAGAGCACACTAGGTACTCTGAGAAACATAAAAGGAAGCACAGCCTAAGTTAGGGCACAAAGGAAAGGGGGGAAATGGGACCTTCAAAGTGGGAGAGGTGTAAAGGGCAACCCAGAAACAATAGTCTTTGTAGGTCTGGCAGTTCCCCAACCACAGCAGACAACCTAAAAGAAGCCTTGGGTTATTTATACCTGCAAGGGCTTGCTGCACCTACTGATTAAGACTCCGGGACAGACACACTCGCTATGTTTAGTGGAGCCTTAACACTTTAAGGTTTGTGTTTCCCTTAACATTTGTGTTTCCTGTCCTTGGTTCTGAATGAATATAAAAAGCAGAGCCCTCACCTCTTCATGGTTCCAAGGGGTGATTCTAAAAATAAACAGAAGCATTAGCTTTCGTCAGGACATCATGTCCCCAGTTTTCTTTCCAGAACCCACAGGACGTGCACATTGCTCTTGAAGTCTGTCCCCAGCACACCAACTGCAAGGTCTGCAGTTGTGCCCTGCCGAGTGGCTGCGTTTGCCAAAGCTGCACTTTGTAGATAATTCCCATGGAACAACTGCTGGATGAGTAATTTGTCGGCAGAGCACTGGCAGAGCCTTGAGATTTATTTAGTACCATGTTCTTAGTTCTTCATTCAAAAGAAGTAAAATTCCATGCGTTGAGTGAGGTTGTAAAAGTGCCTTGCACTTGCAGCTTGAAAACAGACAAAAAGTTCTGTGGCCTGTGCCGTGAGACTGGTGGTATAATGCACTGTGGCCAAGCAGGAGCTAAGTCCTTCTGAGTGTGAGAGAGAGAGAGAGAGAGAGAGAGAGAGAGAGAGAGAGAGAGAGAGAGAGAGGAAAAATAGTTACCTTGAGGCTCTTTGTGCCTTCTTCTTATAAAGAACGGTTTTTAAAATATCTTGCTATTTTTTAATTATATGCACTCATGTGTCTGTATGTGGGTTTGTGCTTTTGAGTGCAGTACTCATGGTAGTCCAGAGACGGCATGGGATTCTCTGGAGCTGGAGTGACACACAGTTGTAAGCCAGAGGATGTGGGTTCCAGTACCCAAATTCAGGTCCTCTGCAGGAAGAAGATGTGCCCTTGACTGCTGAACCATCTTAGTCCTTGCACCCTTGCCACAAAATCTGGCAAAACACAGCAAATAAGAATATTGTAAGCCTTGAGGTTGGATTTGGGCTCAAATATCATTTGACACCAGAACTGGCTTAGATCCACACATCGACATTTGGATAATGCCATTGTCGCCTAGAACTGCCTGCTCTTTGAGACTCATACAGAGTTGAACTCTCCCCACAGTCCTTGGGTGCTCTCAGGTTTGCTGTCCTCTGTATTCCGGTTGTTCCTCTGGCCCTAATGATGTGCGTGTTGAGGTCTCTTTTTCCACTTTGTAGAACCCCACTGCCTCCTTGCCCAGGTCCACCAAAAACTCTACTCATGTTGGTTCATCCAGCAACATAACTGGAGCCTGGAGGTTAGCAAGGAGAGGAGGAATCATAGCTCTCTGTCATCTCACCAACCGGTCTCCTCTGCTTTCATTCATTTAGCCTTGGTCTGCTTGTTAGATAGAGAAACAAACATTCCTTATCATACCATGCCGAGAAACACTGCTCCCTTCTGGACTTGTTCCCAACAGTCGTACGTTCAAATGTATCAAGATGCTATATTCTAAGATTCATAGGAACTGCTGAAATTGCTAAATTTTATTGCTAAAACCTATTAGTAGATAAAGGATTCACAGAACTTTCCACGGTGCCTGGTACATTGCGAATGATTGCTGGAGATGATGGTGGTGGTGATGGTAAATATGTTGTCCATGTTGACGATGATGATGATGGTGTCTCTTACTGGATAATTAGTATCTGTAGTAACTCCACTTCTCTGAGTAACATTTACAGCAATTACAAAGAATTATTTTTGTAATCATTTTTAATGTCTGTCTTCTCCATTGTGGCTGTTAAGATCCCTGAGGGTAGAAACTATTTCTGTCTTGTTTACCACTGTGTGTTACCAATGTGTCATCTGTGTCTGGCCCACATATTTAACTCTTTGCTGCATTAATGAAAGGTAAATAGACAAATGAATGGCTCTTAGTTACAAGGGGGTTTCATCTCTTTCAAGGTGTAGCTTTATAGAGATAAGCATGGGGCAGCTGAAGAATGCCGAACATACTTTAAATGCTGTAGGAACCTTGTTGGTTCTATTAAGGTTTGGGAACAGCCAGCAGGAGCCAGTTTGTTATCACTTCTTGCTTGTATACAATTTCTATTCTTACCATGACATTAGCCTCCTCCTTGTTAAGTTTATCAGTATCCTAAAAGCTCTTACAAAGTCAACATAGCATCTATGTCTCATTAATATAAACCTTGTCCATTAGGTTTTCTAGATACTCCAGAAAACTTGAGGGCCACAATTCATTTGAAATAGTTGGGAATTTCCTGTACTGTTTTCTGTAACGGGTGTTTTTGTTTTTATCCACTCTGTTGAGTTACTTGTGGATCTAAGAGTTATTGGTGGATCAGATCTATGTTCTGAATAGAAAGACATGCTTTGTGCAGTGATGGAGTTAGTGAACTAACTCGGAATGTGCAATGCAGTCACCTGTGTGTACCAGCCAAAATCCAAAGATGCTGGATTTGCAGCTGCCCTCCCCAGTGAAGGATGCTCCCTTTCTCTGCTTCAGTGAGAACTCTGGGTTCACACTAAGAGTATATAGCAGGGTTCTGCCTGCCTTCCCTGACCAGAACAACTCTTGCACTCTTGCTGGTTTAGGCTGAGGAATCATCTGACTAAAAGTGTGTTGCAGTAATAAAGGCTAGAATTTTCCAAGTCTAATGTGTTATTAAACACAGAATGTCATGTGTGTGTGTGTGTGTGTGTGTGTGTGTGTGTGTTGAAGACTGTATTATCCAGGGCCTCATGCATGGTGGCAAACACTCTGCCATTCAGCCACAACCTCAGTCTCTTTTGTATTTCTTATTTTGAGACAAAGGCTCACTAAGTTGCCTGAGCAGGCAATTATCCTCCTGCCTCAGCTTCCCCAGTAGTTTGGAATACAGAGCTGTGACACTAGGGCCACCTTGCATTTCAATTTCAGATAAAGAATGAGTAATTTTAGTTCACATGTATACTATTCAATATTTGGATCATACTTAGACTTTAAAATATATTTGCTAAGTCTGGTATCTTGAATGTGTGCTGAGCTTTTGGAGAGGAAACAACATAGCCATCTTGCACCAAGAAAACCACAAAGGCATTTTACAGTTAAGATGTTTGTTATTGACTCTATCTGTCTATCTATCTGTTTGTCTCTCTATCTACCTGTCTATCATCCACCTATCTATCATCTGTCTGTCATCTATCGATCTATTATCTAGTTAGCTAGCTAGCTAGCTAGCGTGCTAAGGGTCTTAAGTAAGCACTAAGCAAGTTATTGTCATTCTTTCTAACTAGTATGATACTTGAAAACTCATTGCATCATGTCCTTGTCTTGTTCCACTTGGAATCCCACTGTCATTCCACTTGCCAACCAAAAGAAGCAACTCCCTGTGAACCTAGCTTTTAAGATGTTCTATACACAAGGTCGCTAAAGCATCTTTCTCTTTAGCACTTCATTTTCTCTAAGGCCGGATCCTCACCTCACCCAACAACAAAGATAAAGTTCCCTAAGGCTTTAATCCCCTTGGAATTTACTTCTCTTTTAAAAAGTGAAGTCAATGAGAAAATGGTGATTGTCTCTAGAACTGATTTGACATCAGACTCCCAGGAGAGCTCACACGGTCATACATGCATGTGTGCTGGGGTTTGCAGTTCTGTCTCATGGTTGACTTATGTTGATAAAATTTAAAAACTCTCTCTAATGTATGCCCACACAATATGTGCATGGACATGCACTACCGGATGCTCATTTCCATTGCCTGGAGAATTAGTTTCTAATCAACTGTACTAAACCTTAATTAATATGAATAAGTCCATCCAGAAAAACACTATAGAAAGTGTCTTTTCTGTTGATATTATTGTAATTGTCATCCAACTGGGAACTTAATGATTTTCTATAATAGTGGATAAGAGCTTAATGTGTAGTTGTAGGAGGCATAGCCAATGAATTGTACAGATCCAATGAATTTCAGGTCCAATGACCACTAGAATGGATGGAGAAACCCAGTCAGCAATATGAAAGGGAGCATGTCAGTATTCTGAAGTTTAGACAATATTTTCATGCCTTGAAATGCATTTTTCAAAATCACACCTTCATAATAGGAATGAAACTATAAACTGTCAAAACATATTCTTAGCACATTTTTGTGCTAGACAGTGTAAATCCACAAGTCACTTGAATTTGGTTTAACAATGATGATGAGAAATTCGGTAGTGGCTTTTGGAAGGTTGAAGAGTTGTCTGGACATGTGGTATACACTCGTGATTACAAGTCAGAGGAAAAAGGATTGCTAAATTCATGGCAAGCCTAGGGTACATGGTGAGTTCAAGGCCATAGTCTGGGCTACATACCAGGACATTGTCTCAGAAAACAAGCCAATGAGTAAGAAGTAAAATCATCTACCTAGTAATGAAAATGACAAAATGTAAGGAGGAACTGCACTGTGTTCCTCAGGCAATCTATCTCTCTGCCTTGCTGTCTGACAGCCTCACACTGTCAGAAGAGCATGAAAGCCACAGGAAGAAAAGGACATGTGGGACTTAATGGGAAGAGGCCTGGCAGGAGGCCACAGGCAGGAATGTGAGGTGATGGGGCAGGGTCACCAAAACATACAGTTAAAAAGTCACCATGATCTCTAACACCTTATATGCTGATTTAAATGAAAGATAATAATCTTTTTAATATAGGTTTATTTGCTTCACAAAAGGTATTTATGTCACTTTCATTTAAATTAAAAATATTATATGCAATTAAACGAACAGACCCCAAGGTCACACCCCTTCCCTTCTGTGAGTTATAAAATACCTTCCTTCAAAAGCTGAGATGTGAAATGGGAAGTAAAAAGTAATCTGTTCACAACAGCCCTGTAGTGGATTATCAATATTCCACTTACATGTGGCCTCTTTGAGGTTCTTCATAGTTATCTAAAAAGGGAATACTTTGGCTTAAACAGAACTATAAAACCTCAATATTTGGGGAAAAAATGCTCTCTCCAAGGAAAAAGCTATACAATATATGTTAAAGAAACTGAGTCTGGCCAGGCAGTGGTGGTGCATGCCTTTAGTCCCAGCACTCAGGAGGCAGGGGCAGGCAGATTTCTGAGTTCGGGGCCAGCCTGGTCTACAGAGTGAGTTCCAGGACAGCCAGGGCCACGCAGAGAAACCCTGTCTCGAAAAACCAAACAAAGGAAATAAAAGAAATAAAAGAAACGAAACCAAGTCTGATTATGTGTGTGGCTATTGTATAGATTCACATGCACAACGAACACAGTTTAAGTTTTTAAATGTTCCATGTCGGCAATGTTATCTTATAATGATGATGAAACCTTGTTTATTTCTGTGAAATCTTAGTTATTTCTTCTAGAGAGTCTTTCCCCATCTCTTCAGAACCTATAAGGCAATGGAGAGAAGTCCTCTCATTTCCTTTTTAAGTATTAACTTCCTGTCGCCTGTGTTCCTTGTGCAGTTTCTTCCCTCTAACACTGAGTGCCTCCAACTAACCACTGCTTAGAGATCGGAGCCTCTCCAGTTCCCACCTGAGTTCCCATGGCTCCCCTTCCCCTAAGGTTTGAGTCTCTCCCCATCTGAACTCACTCCCAGAGTAAATCCCTCAATTAGGGCCTTCATTAGCTGCTGCACACAGAATCCGTTTCCCTTCCTTCTCTCCTTTCTCTATGACATGTAGGCCACTCTGCCAGCCTGAGGTCACTGCACTGTTCTAACAAACATTCTTCACTCCAAATGTCCATAATACCGTGAAAGGGACAGTCCTCTGAGGGATAGGAAAGAAAATAAACACAGCCATTCATGTGGCCAATGTGAAGATACTCACAGGAAGATATGACAGTGATGTGGAAGTGTGGAGGGGGGAGTGAGTGAATATCAGAGAATTAGGAAATGCTGCCCTGGACATGAGATGCTAGTTTGAACTGGAATCCGGGACTGAATATTCCAGGCAAATGAATCAGCAGAAGGGAGGGCCCTGGGACGCATGTGCCCACAGTACAGTGTATGAACAGAGACCCTGGCTAATAATAAGCCCAGAAGGCAGGTGGCTCAGGATCACAGTTTTAAGGCTCTGGGACTTTAAATTAGAGGCAGGAGGTAGTCTGTCCTGCTTTTACCTGATGTTCTCTGAGAGGCATCTTAATTGACCACAGAGGCCATTTAGATACAACAGGCAGAGCAGCTAGATTAGATCATGTAATAGAAGTTGCAATAACAGACGGATGTGTCTTAACAACAACAGATACTTACAGCGCAATCCAGCTCGAGGAGAGTCCCCAGGACGTCAGAAATCAAATCACACAGCATGGTTACTACCCTAAGAGCAAAGGTGTGCACGTTGGTTTTTTGCAGTTCATAAGACAGAATTCATCAAGTGCAGCAGGCTGTGCGGAGACTTCCCTAAGGTTGAGCTACAGTCAGCATCCTCCGAATGCCTGTCTCCATTCTTTTCCTCTTCTTATGTCTAGGCCTTTTGACACTCACCTACCCCTACCATCCTGGTGGGACAGTCTCCCTCCTTGGCTGTCTCATGGCCTTGGTCTGTTATGAGAAAGAGGTGAGAGATACCAATCTCCTGTTCTCAGGCTCTTCAGACTTAGACTTTTGTGTTATTAAGAGCCCTAGAATAGTTGTGTTTCTAAGAACTCAACAAAGCATAGTTAGTGGTGAATGCTACCTGCCTAGAGAACATTTCCAAGATCGTCTTGCAAATAATTCCCAATAGTTTGGGGAGGAAAAATGTTGTTTCTGTATAGAGTTTTAAACAACAATGCTGCTTATATATGTTGTGTACATGTTATATGCATATGTATGTATATTTCATATTGAGTCAATTTCTCATATTCAGCAATGTATTTAACACTAAAAATGACTCTCCGCTTTTCTCTGTGTTTTCATTCTTTGCTGCATTATTACAGTCCCTTCACATCCTTTTACAAAATGCTGACAAAAACCAAAGGTCTCATTTGTTTGAATCCTTTGAAGCCAACACATAGGCCTTGGAAAACAATGGCACAATTTTGAAACATTTTCTATCAGATAAAACCAGAGAGCAGTGGCTTTCTTGCTTAAAAAGATATCTGAGGACCCAGGTGTGGTTGGCAATCACTTGTCAATTCCAGGAGTCTCCTGCCAGCACCCCTGTTCCTGGAACCCCATATCCATTTCTTTCTCAGAGTCCTAGAAAGTGTTCATAAGAAAGACTGGCTCTGTGGAACATAGCTCTGAATCTTAAAAGGAAAAGGAGCCATGAACGTGAGTCCTCCTGTTGAATCTGCTACTTACCCAGGCAGTTTTGCATTGCATCTAGACTTTGTCTCTTTGACCTTAGCAAGTAAGATACGAAGTTGAGAAAGGTAGAACAGACCCATTACTAATAAACACGGGTTGCTAAGGAGCTTCTTGGAAAGACTCTCATTTGAGTATCGTTCTTGTTTGTTACTAAAACATAATACAGATTCTGAGATTTACGGTGTGACCTGACATTATGTGTCCATATAAGACGTGAGACTCAATTCATATTGCAAACCTAATACTGTGACAGCTTACATCTTGAAGGGGACAACTCTGAAACTGATTTCTAGATGATCTGAGCTCAAAGATATTATACTTCACATATAGGAACCTTCTCAAGTCCCAGAATCCCTTTCACTGGCCTTTTGGAGCCTGTAAATACCAGATTGTGTAGTCTTTTCTCTCCGTGCCTAATTACTTCAGGGCATTAGTTTGGACTCATTCAGGCATTGAAGCCACTAGGTGCAGTTAAATTCATCCAGGTACTGATTAACAGTGGAGTGGTGGCCACTTGTCTGTGTGCCCAGCATCTCCAGGAAGTAGATTAAGTAAGCACTCTGAGGGAAAATGTTGTGTTAAAAAACAAAACTGCTTGTTCAGTTTGGGACACAGCCTCCTGCTTATTGGCCTGTGTTATGTTCTTATCAGGTCCAGGGACACTTGTTCCCGTGAATTCACAAGTCTAAAGCAAAGAGAGAGTCTAGAACTTCAGTATTCAAAGTTCCAGAAGGTACATGCATGTATATCTCACCAGTGTGATTTTTTTTGAACTCTCAGAAGTGTACCCAGGATGTTTTTAGGAATGGCTCATTATAAATAGCTTTAGATTTTGTCCTGAAGTATACCTGTGATTTAAGTGTGGTCATAATGAGTCAGAGAAACCGTGTGTGTGTGTGTGTCTATGAATTTATGTGTATCTGTATGTGTATCTGTCTGTGTGTGTATCTGAGTACACATCTGTGTGTGTATGTGTGTATCTGCATGTGTATCTGTGTACACATCTGTGTGTATATGTGTATGTGTATCTGTATGTGTATGCATCTGTGTGTATGCATCTGCAAGTGTCTGTATGAATATTTGTGTGTGTATCTGTATGAATTTATATATCTGTGTACATATCTGTGTGTGTCTTTGTATATCTGTGCGTATGTGTGCATGTCTTTGTGTGTATATCTGTGTGTATCTGTGTCTATATCTGTGTGTATATCTGTGTGTATATCTATCTGTGTGTATATCTATCTGTGTGTATATCTATCTGTGTGTATATCTGTGTGTATCTCTGTGTGTGTTTCTGTGTTTGTTTTTGTTCCATTTATAAACTCTAACTTTGAGAAGTTTATGATTCAAAATTAGATTTTTTTCTGGTTCTTTATGTAGACCCATTTTTGCATATGTGTATTATATATTATTTTGTCTTTTAGAGCATGGTAATAAAAGCATACCATAGAAAGACCTGGTATCTTAGTTGGACTAATGCAGTTCACTATGTTTAGTTTTGTGGATCACAAAGACCCAGAGTCATGATCTTCATTTTCATATTTATTTATCCCCCCACTCAGATAATTTGATAGGAAGGATAGTGGTGTATCAATCATTTTCTTGTGAACTGAAGTTCCCAGAAAGCCATGCTTGTGCTAATATTTTGACCAGGCTTATTGGAACGTTGACTGTAGAACGTTGGAATGTTGCAGATCCAGAACCAAGCTGTCGTGGACTGTCTTTACTTAGTCTGCTTCATAGCCAGTCACTGCCGTATTTGTTACCTACCAGCTTTGTTACTATCATGTTAAACTTCATGGGGTAGGAGGTATTAAGGAACCACTGGCTTTCAACAATCCAAAAGATAGAGTGTCATCAGCTAGCATCTGAAACCTATAGCAGATTTCCCCACCTTGCTGAAACCTGCCTGCCTGATATGCCCACCAATGTATCTAAAAAGAGCCTTGATTTATGACTCTGTTTTCTTCTGTGACTATAAAAATTCAACAAAACCCATTGCTATAATGCTGCGTATTATTTGGGGTAAACTTAGCTCATGTTTCCAGGTCATGGTCTCTTAGATTTGGTTCCAGAATAAATAATCAAAGCCTATTAAGTATATTGATAAGAAATGCTATCAGATAGATATATGCCTGGCTGATTTTAATCAAAAGCACCTAAGATTGGAAGAGCTTATGTCAGTGAGGACTTTAGCCACAGCTCTCTGAGGTGAACTACATGTGGAGCATAGTTGGTATAGTGACATTTGTATAATCTGTTTAGGTGCTTTAAGAATATTCAACTTAGAGTGTGGCTTACGATAGGTTTAGCATATGCTATAGTCAATAAATGTTGTTCAAATATATGTGGTAGTAAGATATAGGGGTCAAAATGTGGGCCTGTAGGTCATTTAGACTGGTCTAAGCACAAATTTCAATACTTTAACATCTGTATGCCTTCCTTTCCCGGTCTGCAAAACAGAGATGCTAATACCATGTGACCTGAGAACTGACTAATTATCGGAACAGTTGGGAATTGCCTTTTAACATCTCAGAGTCTGGGAGAAGTGGGGAGGTGGTCCAGAAGAGTGGCCAATACGTGTGCTGCCTCAGGAGAGACTCCTTACCTGCATGCTCTGATTCTGAGGCTCCCAGCAGTATGAGCCTAATGTTTCTTAGCTTCTTGAAACCTAGTGACTTAATTTGGAGCACAGACACTACCTATAGTTTTGTAGGTCCAGAAATTGGAAATGAGGCACAGCATGCAAAACCAGGATGTCAGTGTAGCTGCCACAAAGCCACCTATATTCATACATGTGAAGGTCCTTTTTCCAATCTGTAAAATCTGCTTGCTTTACTGGGCTGTCATAATTACTCACCACCCAGTAATTAATTAAAAGATATTGTCCTTAGCTCAATCTCTTTAAAACGTTATTACAATTATTTGTGTGCGTGTGTGTGTGTGTGTGTGTGTGTGTGTGTGTGGGCGCGCGCGCACGCGCACAGGTGTGAGCACATGCCAAGGCACGTTTATGGTTACAGGACAAGTTGCAATTGTTGGTTGTTTTCTTACACTGTGCATGACCCAGGGATAGAACTCAGGTCATCGGGCTTGGTGACAATCATCCTTACCAACTGAGCCATCTCACAGGCCCTCGGTTTCTTTAAATTAATTAAATCTGTTAAGTCTGTTTCCGCCATAGAAAATCTCACAGTCACAATGTTGAGGAATTGAGCTGTGAGTACCTCTGGACTGAGAAACTCTCTTGCATCCACCTCATCAGCCTTCGCCTTCTCAGTTGTAAAACACAGTGATGGCTGCAGAGAAGGCTTGACCATTAAGACCGAACGCTGCTCTTTCATTGGCCTGGAGCTGCATTTCCAACCCCTCTGTCACTTACCTGTAACTCCAGTTCCAGGGCACCTGATCTCTCTGGGTACCTATGCATATACCTACACACACACACACACAGAGAGAGAGAGAGAGAGAGAGAGAGAGAGAGAGAGAGAGAGAGAGATTCAATTTCTTTAATTAATCATAAAACATGGCAATGAAATATAAGCTATTTCACAGTTCGGAGAAGAAATCAATAAGCTAATTTATGTTATACAATTAGTTTTGAGCCTAAGCACATAGAGGGGGCATTTAAATGTTAGCCATGGTTTTTACACTAAGTCCAGAAACCTGAGAGGCCCTTCCTGCTACAGAACCCAGGGCTGTTCATGCCTCTGCTTCTCCAGGATGACTCAGGGTCCCTGGACAATCCAGACTGAAGAGAAGGCCGTATTCCCAGCAGCTATTCTGAAGTTCTCAGATTCTTGGCAGTTACCAACTGAGAGCCATGGCTCGCTCAGTGAACGGATTTGGTTTTTTTTAAGTACTCTCTGAATTTCAGATTGAATTGTCCTCAGTGGAAGGGCTATAACTGAAGGCCTTATAACTCAGAGGAACAGATCCAGAGGCAAAAAATAAGGGCTGCTTCTGTTTCTTCTCCTCCCCTTCCATGATCCTGTCAAGACACTCAAACCTCATCTAGAAGAAAGGACCCTGGTGTGCAAAATGTCCCTGTTTACTGCTGCAGATCTTGTGCATGACTCTTGGCTGCACATGCCCTCAGCCTGTTTCTGCTCTTGGTGACCTATTTAATTTTGGCATCTAAATGTATTAACCCTCTGTGCCTAGTAATAGTTTCACTGGGTTGAAATCATTCGTGTCCCCTTCAGGCCTCTGCAGTCTTCTAAGTTGTCTATATTATAATCAGACTTGGATATTTACCATGGGTAGAATTTAAATAGGCAAAAATAGTGTAATAGTAATTACTATGATATTTAACTACAGTAAACTATTACATATCTTGACAACAAATTAAGATATATTGGAGATTTGTTAGACCCAGAGTGGTGTCTCAGGCCTGTAACTCCAGCATTTCAAGAACTAAAAGAGGAGGACTGTCATGAGTAGCAGACAAACCTGGGATAAAAAGTCAGACTGTCTCACAACAAACAAACAACAATATTATGAAGTGATTATTTGCTTGTATTCTAAATGTAAATGTGTTTTTAAAATGTTTAAGAATGTGTGCTAGTCTGTGTGTCTATGTGTCTGTGTGTGTGTCTGTGTGTCTGTGTATGTTCTATGTCTGAGTGTCTGTGTGTCTGTGTGTCTAGCATGTGTCTGTATGTGTGTCTGTCTATGGGTCTGTGTCTATGTGTCTATGTGTCTCTGTGTGTCTGTGTCTATGTGTCTGTGTTGGTGTGTTTCTATGTGTGTCTCTATGTGTATGTTCTATGTCTGTGTATCTATGTGTGTCTGTGTGTCTTGTGTGTGTCAGTGTGTCTGTGTATGTGTCTGTGTGTCTTGTGTGTGTGTGTCTGTGTCTATGTGTCTATGTGTTTGTGTGTCTGTGTGTTTGTGTGTCTCTATGTGTGCGTGTATGTGTTTGTGTGTCTGTGTGTATGTTCTATGTCTGTGTGTCTATGTGTGTTTTGTGTGTATCTATGTGTCTATGTGTGCCTGTGTCTGAGTCTTTGTATGTCTCTAGGTGTGTGTCTGTGTGTATATGTCTATGTCTGTGTGTGTCTGTATGCATGCGACTATGTGTGTGTGTCTATGTCTATACATTTGTGTATGATGTGTCTGTGTCTCTGTGAGTGTGAGTGTGTATCTGGAGGTGGAGTGGTTCAGATGACAACTTTGTAGGGTTGGATCTCTCTTTTCACCTTTGTATGAGTTCTGAGAATGATGTTAGGTTACCAGTCTTGCCTTGCAAGCACCATACATGCTGAGCCATTTCCTAACACCTTAAATGTGTGCCTTTTAAGAAACAGGATCCCTAAAATAAGATCCCAGGGTGCTGGGACTACATAGTGAGTTCCAGGGCGCACATAGCAACATGGTGAGAAATGGTTCATCTGGTAGACTGAGGTGCTTGCCACCCTATGGTGGGAGGAGAGAACAAGTTCCTGAACGTCGCCCTCCGACCTCCACATGCACATTCCCCGCTCCCTCCTCCTCTCCCTTTCCCTTTCCCCCTTTCTTTCATGTGCTCACGCGCACACGCACACAGCCACACAACCACACACACATACTAAATAAATAAAATATAATTCTAAGAAACAACCCTTCTACACTGTAGGATTCGTAAAACTTATGCTTTAAAAGTAACTGTTCTGATACAAGTAGATTTTTGGAAACATGTACCTAGATCAATAGGCAAACAGGAGGAGGAGGAGTTTTTTAAAAACCAGTAGGCACTGCTGTCTTTATTCCTCCGCTTAACCTAGAGGCAAGCCGCGTCGTTCCTTCATTACTGGTTCTTCGTCTGTCACTACACCATGATAGGCTAACTGACGTCTTCCCCTGTCTGCCTTATGCCTCAGCCTCCATTTTCCTTCCCATTACTCTTCCCTCCCAGCTAGCTCTGTGCACCGCCCCTGAGGGACACCATCCATACCCTGCCTCCTGGAAAGCACATAGAACATTCCCTCTTCCTTCTTGAATGACTGAAAGCTACCACCCGCTCCCTGCATGTGTCTGGGCCAGGAGTGAAGAAGGAAGTGGCTAAAGTGGTTGCATGGTGAACTTCTTCATTTTCTCAAGGAAACTTGAGCGAGCATAGGGTACATTTCCCATGAGGAAAGTTTAATATATATTTTAATGACACATACAAAATGCAGCCATTTGAGAGTTTTCTATTTCAACATGATCCCCAAACAAGTGACTACCCTTCTCAGTATGTGACACAAGGTCGCAGGTGAAGGTGGAAAACCGTGAGAAGTGCCAGCAGGCTTCTCCATGGGACTCACAGGTGCCCCAACTCTGTCAGGTCCCTCTTGTTACTTCTCTTCCCTCTCTGCCTGATCTTTCTCAAGATAACAAGTGTTAAGTTTTGGGAGGATTTGGCTCATATTCTCCAATACACAGAGAGAGAGAGAGAGAGAGAGAGAGAGACAGAGACAGAGACAGAGACAGAGACAGAGAGACAGACAGAGAGACAGAGACAGAGACAGAGAGGATGGTATGATTGAGGGAGAAAAAGAAGGGAATAAAAATGTAAATGAGAATAATTAAATAAAAGAACAAGCAGAAAGGAAAGAAAAGTTGGCTTAGAAAGTGAGATTAAAGTGTAGAGAAATGGAAGAAGAAGAAGATGAGGAGAGAGAGGCGGGAGAGATGAGACCAGTGCTCACAGGTCTCATCTAGCTAAAATGCTCTGTGCATAGCCCACCACCACCATCCTCTCTACCCACCTCTGGCGCCCACTAATACGTACTTTGGGTTTTACCTCCGTGAGCACTGCAGCCAATGCCCCCTGAATCACTAGCTTTGAGAAAACAGAGGCATCTCCCTGAGCCTGACTTCGTACAACTCCAGTTGGAATCTTGAGAAGCTTGATATGTCTGTAGTCTGACATATCGTCTCCAACTTCAAATTGCCTACAAGGACAGCTGCTAGCTCTCCAAACCATAGTTTCACATTGGTAAAATAGGACTAACAATACCATCGGGCTTATGTGAGTGTGGTACTACTGTGTACCACTGCTTGGTACATAGTTAGTTGTTTTTGTAAAGTGATGACTGTTTTAAATAATAGTGTAACTACTATCGTTGTTATTTCTTCTCTCAGTAGAAGACTGACCTCAGTGTCCTGCTGCAGGAAGCAGATACTCTTCTGCATCCTTCCTTTGCTCTTGCTCACACTCAGTGCACCTCCACCTTAATAAAGAATATAACTGGGGCTGAGACCTACCTCAGTCAGTACAGTGCTTGCAGAGCATGCATAAAACCCTGTTTGAATCCCCTGGACCACACTGACCACATAGTGATGCATGCCTGTCATCCTTAGGGGTTGGCGATGAGAGGATCACTCAAATTCAAGGTCACCTTCAGCTATTTAGGGAGGTTGAAGACAGCCTGGGCAACAAGAGCTTCTGTCTTATACAAAAAAAAAGAACAAAACATGTAAAGGTCACAGGCTTCCCTGCGCTGAATGACAGATATAGCTCCGTTCTGCTAGTTTATTTCATTCATCTTTTACCCAGCCTCCTGCAGGAGTCATTCTCTCAGAAGTCCAGATAAAAAGTATCTCAGAGAAGCCCGAGGTTTATATATATAATTATTATTATTATTATTATTTTCTTCAGCATTTTAGAATTGATCATCATTGAGTTTTATAGGGTGAAAGCTGAGCTCAGAGTCTGTTGACATGACCCTCAGAAGGTGAAGATGGAAGAGAGCTGAGAGTCTGTTGACTTGGTCTGTAATCCCAACCGTCAGAAGACAAAGACAGGAGAACAAGTTTGAGGTTAGCCTGAGCTACCTAACATAGCCCTGAGTCTAAAATAAATACACAAATATTTCAAAATACCTAGCAACCTCACAGGAAGGACAAAGAAACCTCCATCATTAGGTTCATCCAGCAGGACAAAATGCCCAGTTCCTGCGACATCTTCATTCATGACACAGACTACAAGCATTGCCCAAGGCACATGTCCCCTGGAAAGGATCTAAGGTTCCAGTGTCAGACTTGAAGCAGAAGGGTCAGAGGACTTTTTCCTCAGTCATCTCCCCTTTGGGAGCCTTGAGTTCTCTTCTTATTACCTTACCTGTGTGTCTTGGGTCCTTCAGAGACATTCTGGAAACTGAACCTCACATAGAGGAGTCTGAGTGTCATTATTCTTCCAAAAGCTTCCCTTTAGCCTGTGCCAGCCCCTACTGAGCAGCCTGTACAAGGAAGGAAACCAGACATCCTTTCAAACAAGCTCTCTTGAAACATCTTGTACAGCCTTAGTACAGAAGGTTTCTTCTGGACTCAATAGATAGAGAGAGAGTAGTCCCTTCTAAAATAAGAATGACCTTCCTGCTTTTCAATGACATTTTCTAGTTTGTAAAGCCTACCTTCTTAGATACCTCTGTCAATATATGTATATGTTTAGGGCATAGCTATATTCCCCAAAGGAATTAATTATCTTCTTCATTGGCTCAAAGTACATTTTACAAACTCCTATGACATACAAAAAAATAAATTGCAAAGGAGTCAACGAGCATTGTATCTCTCATTCAACCTGTCACCAGGGTTTTTAAGGTGAAAGTTCAAGCTCCAGCAGCCCCAGCAGGATAAGCTCTGTCACTGCTCCCAACTAGCCAATGAAACAGTCTAGTAATAGTGAAAATCAGAGACCTATTCAGTATGGCTACATTGGGAAGAGGCTCAAGTGACTCCAGGCCTATCTTTTCAGGTTTAAATCAAAAGAAAAGGAATTCATAATGACAGAACCTGACCAAGGTGTGGTTCCACCCATCCTTGACCCATCTTCGTCTATATCACCAAGTGGTTCATTGAATTGCTAAGCTGTCATCTATTATTGGCTGAAGGTACATTCTTGCTCTTATGAATAATAATCCTCATATGGAGGTATGGGCTCTGCAACATGAAATCTAGCCTTTCTTCAGATTCAAGGTGACTCAAGTAGAGCTCAAGCACAGTGGCTTATCTCTGCATTTTCACCTAAGCACAGACAGACAACGAGGGCAGTGGCATGTGGCTTTCATGTTGCCCAAGCAAGGCATAGAGGCTTTTTCACAAATGTAGTTTCCTAATGTCTTTTTCAAACCCGGGTGTGTATCCAAACCATCTGGGGCACTTCTGAAAGGCCCAAGTGTTCACTATGACTCCACATTCAGTAGACAAAGAGTTGGTACTCTGTATAATGTCTCTGGACTTGGCTAATTGGCAGCAGAGATGAAAATTGCTACATTGGATTGTTCAGATAGAACAAATTGCTAGGAACCCAGCTGGCTGTTTATTACACTAGAGGGGTATATCCTCCCATCCTAAGTAGAGAGGTATATAGGTAAATAGATAGATAGAGAGATAGATAAATTATAGATGGGTACATAACAGATAGAAGATAGATGGCAAATAGAAAATAGACAACAGATTGCAAATAGACAATTGATGGATGAATGAGAGGTAATAGATACATGATAGATAGATAGATAGATAGATAGATAGATAGATAGATAGGTAGATAGATAGATAGATAGATGATAGATAGATGATAGATAGATCAATTGATAGATGATAGATCAATCAATAGATAGATGATAGATAGATAGATGGATAGATAGATCAATTGATAGATGATAGATCAATCGATAGATAGATGATAGATAGATAGATAGATAGACAGACAGACAGACAGATAGATAGACAGATCCATCAAGCAAACACTTATATTAACCACAGAATTTTCCTACTACCACAGGCTCATGTAGATAAAGGCTAGAGAAGAAAAGCAAACACAATTACAATTAGACTAAAAAAATGTTATGAACACTTTTTTCATATTGGCAAAGGTTAGGACTTGATTGTAAAGGGTCATATGAGAAGCACTTCTTCATAACGAAAGTGGTAACAGGTGTTTATATTGCACCAATAAACCAAGTAAAGGGAGAAAGGAGCTAGAGGTGAGATTCATGGTTGTTATTAACTCCTGGGTTGCAATAAGGCGTGATCGCACCCCGGCGTTGTTCCACCCACCTGGAGCCAAAGGGAAGGAGTTGAGTGTCACCATATTAAACACTTGCTCTGCAAGCACTTGCTAAAGGGAGCAAAAGCAGAGGCGAGCCAGCTCTACAAACGCTGCGGGCTTCCGCAGCTTTAAATTATGAATGTGAATTCATGTGTGATCTGGCATGCTTACATGTGTCTGGAGTTACAGAAACCTGCACACCCGGGATTGCTCAACTCTCCACAATTATTTCCAGAATAACAGTACTTCCAAACACGAGGTAGCTGTTAAGAAACACAAAGGCATGTCCCAGCAAATTTGAGAGGTCCAAGTTTTCCATAAAGTCATGTTGTCATATTACCTTTGTTTCAGCTAATTTCAGGAAATCTTAATCCACATTGTGCAGAATATCTAGAATGATGTTACTGGCAGTTGGACCCTATGTAAGTCTAGGAATTTAAGAATTAAAAAACAAAATACAAATGGAGTTGATCTGCCCTGCCAGAAGCCTCCTCACTATTTAACTTACCCTGCCTGGGGCTCAGGATGTTCAGTTGCAACTCAGAAGCCATAATGCCTCCCCCCTTTCATCTCGAGGTTGTGATTTTTAGAAAATTATGCAAATGTAAGACCCCATTGGTTTTAGTTGTTCCTTTCACACTCCTTATAAATCATGTATTTATTTGGATAGTGTTGAATTAAAGAATGTCGTACACAATTAAATCACTTGAGAGTGTGGCATTTCAGTGTGAACTTATGCCCACTAGGCTAACATATAATTCATATTTCTCCTAACATGCTGCATATACTTCTTTCAATTAAATGTGTTCTTTGACAGATTCACGTGTGTACAGAATGCATTGATTACTCTCACCCACTAAGCTCTTGTCTCCCCTCCTTTCCCCTCCAACTCCTGTCATCCCCCTCCTTTCTATAAGGCCCTTTACTGCATGTGTGCTTTTTCGTTTTGTGATCCATTGACTTTAATCAAGGCCATCTTGTGACCATGTGTTGGGACTTGCCGTTGGCCCATGGCAGTCTCACTGTTGGTACACAACTAGAGACAATGACTGTCCTTCCCCAAGAGTCCATCAGTTGTTCAGCAGGGAAAATGTACGGCCCCATGAGCCTCTCTATGATTGGCTGTTGACAGGCAGAGTCCGTTCAAGCATCCAGGATTGCTATGAGACCATGTGTATACAGGGTCTGTGTTTTACCTAGAAAATAGCGTTTTACAGTCCTTCTCCTTCAATAGCCTCTAAAGATTTATTCTCTATTTCTTACTGGGTCACAAGCTATTTGATGCTTCATTTCAAACCTCCCCATGGATACAGAAGAGTTGGGGGCCCTTCTTATCACATTGAAGTTTCTTTATCTTAAAAAAATAATTATCATAAATTAATTTTTATAAAACAATGGGTTCCATTTTGACCTATCACACCTATATATAATACATTGACAATGTTCAACCCTCTAGTGCCCAATCTTGTTCCTCCCACCAACCTCCATCTTCATCATTGACCAATCATGCATGTATATGATACATTGACAATGTTTAACCCTCTAGTGCCCAATCTTGTCTGTCCCACCAACCTCCATTCCCATCATTGACCAATCATACGTGTATATGATACATTGACAATGTTTAACCCTCTAGTGCACTAACTTCCATCATTCCCCTTTTTGTTTTCATATTTAAAAACAAAAATCTAATTTCCAAATCTGAGAGAAAAAAGTTCACATTTGCAGTACTTGTCCTTCCAAGTCTGGTTTCTTTTCTGTAACCTAGCAATTTCTAGTTCATCTATTCTCCTGAAAGTGACCTAACATAATCTTTCTTATAGATAAATAACACTCTACCATTTATATAGGCCACATTTTCTTTATCTGTTTTTCTATTGGTAGGCACTGTCCCAGTTATGGTTTCTACTGTATCAGTGAAACACCATAACAAAAAAGCAAGTTGAGAGGAAAAGTGTTATTTGGCATACACTTCCACACCACAGTTCATCACCAAAGGAAGTTGGGTGTAAAAGTAACTTTTATTCTCCTGAAATAATTATCATCTCTGAGGCTTACTGCCTTCCTCTGCTAACCTAGGCTTAATCTAGGAAGCTTCTAGTCTAGGCCTAAAACGTTTTCAGCCTCTGAGACATACTACTGAATATGCTCACCCTTTCTAGCTTTTTCTGAACTCTGGCTGGCTGGTTCAAATCAGCTGTTCTGGCTCAAATTCCTCTCCAAGCTGATTGATTCAATCTGATTTTTCTTGGTTTCTTATTGAATTGCTTTACTTGGCCTCATACTAACTTTGGCAATATGTTTTAATCTTCTGGCTCCTTCTCATTCTCTGGCTTGATCTGTCTTCACCTGAGTTTAGCTTGTTCTCTCTCTGCAATCTTTCTCTGTTCAACTGTCCTAGTAAAACTGCCTCCTTCCTCTCCCCCTCTGTACTGCTCCCTCTTATAAAGAGTGCCCTTTCTTTCCTCTCTTCTCCTGAGAGTTGGGCATATCCTATTCTGTCAAATCTTTCTCTGATTTATCGCTTTCTCTCCCACTCAATAAGATATCTCTTTTAAACATGGATGGTTCCTTTTACAAACTAACTTTACCTTTATTATTTGAAATTAAAGATGTGTACTAAGGGTGTGTCTGTATTGCAGCCAGAGAGATTAATGATATGTGCTAAACCTGAGCCACACCACAACTGGAAACAGGGTTTTCCAGTAAACAAGACAATCTCAGATTCACAGTGTGATCAAATATCCTGCAGCATTACCCTTTTTGTCTAAGCTAAAAAATTGTACAGATTAGCTATTATATCAGAAAAAGTCAATCCCACAAACTCAACAGTCCAAATGTCCTTATGAGGATCCGTTGACAGGATGCTCCTTTTTAACTGCCGTCATGATCATCTGTCTTCACAAATGCCCATTTCACCATCAAGGTTTTCCAATCTGCCAGTCTGATGAACTATCTGTCCTTCTTCAGCTGGTTTGGTGAGTTGTCCCCATGCAGAGGATCTGCTTTCAGTGTCATCTGTGCTGCTGTCTTTCTGCATCTCTTCCTTCCTTGAGTCATGCCTTTCATGTGGAAGCTTCTGTTATTCAAATCTGACCTTCATCAATTTTGATGGAACCCATAGTCTTTCATTGGCAGAATCTCTTCACTGACTTAATACATTACCTTGAGTTCCACTCTGATATTAAAACACCTCAAAAGTATACAGGTTGACCTAATTCAGCAGGGTTTTTTCTATTATCCAGTGTCTTCCAGCTAATCTTATTCCCCCTTTCTGTTTATCAAGGTGCAATGACATCTTTCTGAGTCCATACAGAGACTAGACATTTAGGCAATCACATTCCATGCCTGGGACAGGAACTCAAGCAGGAAGAAGAACTGGGGGGAAGGAGCTGATGCAGAGGTCATGGAGGGGTGCTGCTTACTGGCTTGCTTCCTATGGCTTGCTCAGCCTGCTTTCTTACAGAACACAAGCCCACCAGCCCAAGGATGGTACCACCCACAATGGGCTGGACCTTCCCATATCCATCAATCACTAATCAAGAAAATGCCCTACAGTCAAATCTTATGGAAGCCTTTTTTAATTGAGGTCCCTTCCCATCAGATAACTCTAGCTTATGTCAAACTCTAGTTTTGACATAAAACTAGCCAGCACAGGTACCAGGACGAAGCTTCCATTTAATAACTATGTGCACACAAATCTTGTGCTAAGACACTGAAGAGTGCAGCCAACTGACCTCTTGCTGTAACCACAAGCTCCCATACCCACTCTCCTCACTACTTAATCCTTCTTCCACTTAACCTGATAGTAGTTTTGCCAAAAATCTAAACTTCTGTGCATGAACTCTCTGCATAAACCTTAGGTGGTTCCCTGGCTCTTTCCTATAGGAAGAGACCTGTGTGGTCTAAACATCAGACTTTCCTAATTTGATGTTGCTTCATTTCTCCCCATTTCCTCTCATACTTGTACCCAGAGATGCTGGTTAATTCCCAGTTCCCCATGGGCCGTACCCCCTTGAAATCTATGTACTTTCCCATGACTCCTTCTGACTATGAGTACTTTTTCTGCACTCTTCCAACTATGAAAAAGTACTGTTTGTTCTTTATCCTCTGGGCCAGGCCTGTCCTCTCTTTGATGTCTTTCTCAGATCTCATAAGTAAGCTACTACTTCTAGCAGTGCATACTTTCACTTGGTACATATTACACTAAGCTATAAATACTTATTAGAAAAAAATTGTTTCCCATTTCTAAAGTAAGATCTTAAAAACACAGAGCTCCATAAGGTCGGAGATCATGTCCTTTTAATCTTTGGATCTTAGGAGACTATCAAAATGTCTGACAACTTACAGCTACTTTTAAAATATATATATGAATGAATGGAGGGGTTTATTTGACTCGTGGTTTGCAGGGGAATTTGTCTGTCATGGTTGGAAGACATGGTGGTAGGTGTGGTGTGTGAGACGGCTGCTCACACTGTGTATGCAAGCAGGAAGCAGAGGTACATGAATGATAATTTCTTAAATAAGTGGGTGAGAGTTTATGAGTCAAAATAACAGGCCCCTTTGCTGTCAGAGAGAGGCTGGGGAGATGTCTCCACCACTGAAGGGCTTACTGCCTGCAGACCTGAATTGAGATCCCCTGTGCTGATGCAAATGGCTGGACATGGTGGTGGCACCTGTAATGCCAGCACTGGGAAGTCAGAGAAGGAGCCTCTGCAGCTAACTGGCCACTATGCTAAACCTATCAGCCAGCTCCTGGCTCAGAGAGGGAGCCAATCTCCAGATATAATGTAGAGACTGATCAAACAAAACAGACACACACACACACACACACACACACACACACACACACTGGATCAATTTGAGATGGAAGCTAGCTAGCATGCCCACCCCTTCCTTCACCATGATGACTGTGGAAAGTAAAGATTATCAGTTTTATCTGACAGTACAGCTTCCCGGGGACTTTGGAGATAATGAGAAGCAACCATTGTCCTTTTAGTCTAATATTGTATGTTTACTGTCTCCTAAGATTTAACACCAATAAATTTTCCCTCATACTGCAATGTGAAAATTAATAACCATTGTCTTTCTCATGGTTCTTTTATGAGTGGATTGATAACAACAGAAATGTTGGCGAGCACACCAAAAGCTGCCATTCATGGAGTTTGCAACTTCTTCAGCTTCTACTTCATGAGACATGATTTTGTTTAAAAGTTTATAGTCCTGGATTTTGTTTCCATTTATTTATTTATTTAATGAATGTATGAATTCTTTGCTGCATGCACACCAGCATGCTAGAAGAGGGCAACAGATGCCTTTATTGATGGTTGTGAGCTATTCTGTGGTTGCTGGGAATTGAAGGGAATTGAACTCAGGACCTCTGGAAGAGCAGTCAGTGCTCTTAACTGCTGAGCCATCTAACCAATTTAGTCTTGGAATCTGTTCTCTCATTTTTCAAGTAATGAACCTTTAAAATGAGGACAGTTTGAATTTCATTTCTCTGTGTCATATTGTGGAAACATAATTGAAAAGTCTATTTTATGGAAAGAAAATTTAGCTTTTTTTCCACCTCTCTCCTCTTCTTTCATTCTCCTCTCCTGTTCATTCATTTTGCTACACTGATGGCCACCTGTGAAGAACCTTAAATGAATGAGGTCACTATCCTCAACTACAGTCAGAAATGCACTGTTAGCATGGAAATGAGACATTTTGGTATGTGTGCATGGTCCAGGCAGTCAGGACAATGACCTTGGATGCTGCTGCTAACCTCAAGGATATTCTCATTCCGTCCCCAGGCTGCATTCCCTTGTGTTTCTTCTGGGTTCTTTCTATCCTGCCCCAGCACATAGACAGATACAGGAAAGCATCGTGGATGTCTTCCCTGATTGCTCCACTGCTTCCCTTCTGCTTCTGAGCCCTTAAAATAAAAGCTGGGTGCTGTATCCAGATGTCAGGTGTTATCTACCCACTTCCTCTGCAGTGAAGGAGATGGAGATGTGAATCAGAGAGGAAGAGGAAAGGGTTCTTCTGCAGATCGCTATATGTCAACTATACCTGCTTTTATGTTCATGTATCTCTTTATCACAGAGTAAGCCACAAGGAGGAGCTCTGACTCAGAGCCTATGTTTTCCTGGAGGATGCATGGTACTGGACAAAGCTCTGTGGAACAGATACACATCATCAAGGGGAAGACTGTACATACTAGAGTGGCTCAGAATTGAGGCCACCATAGAGTTGTGGGAGATTTCAGAGTAGGACACAGCTAGATTTAGACCTGTGAGTGGCTACAAGTTAGAGATACAGAGACAAAACCCTTTCAGAAAGGGCGGGACCCATCCAAAGAGAAACCAAAGTCCTTGTAGGCATTCTGTGTGTTCACTACAACTTAGAATCAAATGGAAGGCATAATGCTATACATGCATATGTATGTTATAGCTTCTAATAGTTTAATTAAAGCCAGGCATGGTGGTATATACGTAAGATCGCAGCTACTCAGAAAGCTGAGACACTGTGAAATAAAGACCACCCTGGGAAGTTTAGCAAGACAGAAAATACCTGAGGATATAGCTCAGTGGTGGAGTACTTGCCTAGCATATGGACAACCCTGGGTTGGTTTTTGTTAAATTTTAATCAGATATAATAAAAATCCTAAAACCATGCCTGTTAATAAGTGGCATTTCTATTAATTTTCTCATTATCTTCTTCCTCAAGCCCGATGTTGATTCTCTATTTTAGTTGTTCGTATTTTATAGCGTTTTAAAAGCTGGCTTGCAGGAGATGACGGCATGGTTAAAGAAAGAGATGAGAACTCAGCCGCCTGTGTGAACTAATTATGCACAGGAAAGATTTTGCAAGTTATACTTAACTTAGGAATTGACAATAGAAAGTCACCTGCTTCTAAACTTTGGTTGCGGGTACACATGGGACAAGCAGCAGGAGAGAGTCTGGAGCGCTGAGCTTCTGCACCCTTCATTCACAAAGTCATTGGATACTCATCTGATGTGCTAGAGTCAGGATATTTGCTTTCAAATCTAAATAAGTATTTTCAGAATTGTAAGAGATACTCTATATTTTGGTTTTCAACCTTCTTAATGCTGTGACCATTTCATATAGTTCCTCATGTTGTGACCCCCAACGAGATTATTTTTGTTGTTACTTCATAACTGTAATTTTGCAATGGTTATAAATCGTAATATAGATATATACAAGCAGTGCAGGAAGAAAGCTACCTGCCCACTTGTGTTGAGGAGACAGCAGGAGGCGGGCTCCAGATGCAGGGACTGAGGAAAAGCCAGGAGGTAAGAGCCTGCCTGCTTCCACCTGTGGCCAGAGACACCCACCTGACCCAGGAAACCTCCATAAACAAGTAGGAAGAAAGCTACCTGCCCACTTGTGCTGAGGAGCCAGCGGGAGGCGAGCCCCAGACACAGGGACTGAGGAAAAGCCGGAAGGTAAGAGCTTGCCTGCTTCTACCTGAGGCCAGAAACCCTGCCTGGCCTACACGACCTCCATATAGAAGCAGTGCAGGGAAAAAGCTACCCGCCCACTTACGCTGAGGAGCCAGCAATAGGAGGACTCCGGAAGCAGAATCTGAAGAACAGCTGGAAGAGAGAACTGGTCTCCCAGGATTATTGGCATCTAAGCTTGAAGGAAAGACAAGCCACAGTCAGAGAGAGAAAGACCAGCTAACCCCAGAGATAACCAGATGGCAAAAAGCAAGGGCAAGAACACAAGGAACAGAAAGCAAGACTACTTGGCTTCTTCAGAACCCAGCTCTCCCACCACAGCCAGCCCTGGATACCCCAACAAACCAGAAAAGGAAGACTCGGACTTAAAATCACTTATCAAGAGGATGATAGAAGATTTTAAGAAGGAAATAAATAACTCCCTTAAAGAAATACAAGAGAACACAGGTAAACAACTGGAAGCCCTTAAAAAGGACACACAAAAATCCCTTGAAGAATTACAGGAAAACACAATCAAACAGGCAGAAATAAAGGAAAACACAATCAAACAAATGAACAAAACCATTCAGGAATTAAAAACAGAAATAGAAACAATAAAGAAATCACAAAGGGAGACAACCCTGGAGTTAGAGAACATAGGAAAGAAATCAGGAGTCATAGATGCAAACATCACCAACAGAATACAAGAGATGGAAGAGAGAATCTCAGGTCCGGAAGATACCATGGAAAACATGGACACAACAGTCAAAGAAAACACAAAATGCAAAAGGCTCCTAACCCAAAACATCCAAGATATCCAGGATGCAATGAGAAGACAGAACCTGAGGATAATAGACATAGAAGAGAGTGAAGACTCCCAACTTAAAGGACCAGTAAATATCTTCAACAAAATTATAGAAGAAAATTTCCCTAACCTAAAGAAAGAGATGAACATAAGCATACAAGAAGCCTACAGAATGCCAAATAGACTGGACCAGACGAGAAATTCCTCCCGTCACATTATAGTCAAAACACCAAATACACAAAACAAGGAAAGAATATTAAAAACAGTAAGGGGAAAGGGGCAAGTAACATATAAAGGCAGACCTGTCAGAAGTACACCAGACTTTTCACTAGAGACTATGAAAGCTAGAAGATCCTGGGCAGATCTCATACAGACTCTAAAAGATCACAAATGCCACCCTAGGCTGCTATACCAAGCAAAACTCTCAATAATCATAGATGGTGAAACCAAAATATTCTACAACAAATCCAAATTTGCACAGTATGTTTCCACAAACCCAGCCCTACAAAGAATAATACAGGAGAAACGCCAACTCAAGGAGGGAAACTACACTCGAGAAAAAGGAAGAAAGTATCTTTCAACAAACTCAAAAGAAGATAGCCACACAAACAATATAAACAACATCAAAAATAACAGGAGATAACAATCACTATTCTTTAATATCTCTTAACATCAATGGTCTCAACTCCCCAATAAAAAGACATAGACTGACAGACTGGATCCATAAACAGGACCCAGCATTTTGCTGCATCCAGGAAACACTCCTCCGTGTTAAAGACAAACACTACCTCAGAGTAAAGGGTTGGAAAACAATTTTCCAAGCAAGAAACAGGCTGGAGTAGCCATTATAATATCGGATAAAATTGACTTTCAACCAAAATTCATCAAAAAAGATGAGGAAGGACACTTCTTACTCATCAAAGGAAAAATCTACCAAGAAGAACTCTCAATTCTGAACATCTATGCCCCGAATGCAAGAGTTCCCACTTTCATAAAAGAAACTCTACTAAAGCTCAAAGCACACATTGCACCTCACACAATAATAGTGGGAGACTTCAACACCCCACTATCAACAATGGACAGATCTTGGAAACATAAACCAAACAGAGACACAGTAAAATGAACAGATGCTATGAACCAAATGGGTTTAATAGATATCTATAAAACATTTCATCCTACATCAAAAGAATATACCTTCTTCTCAGCACCTCATGGTACCTTCTCCAAAATTGATCATATAATTGGTCACAAAACAAACCTCAACAGATATAAGAAGATTGAAATAATCCCATGCCTCCTATCAGATCACTACGGATTAAGGTTGGTCTTCAATGGCAACAACAACAACAGAAAGCCCACATACACATGGAAGCTGAACAATGCTCTGCTTAATGATCACTTGGTCAAGGAAGAAATAAAGAAGGAAATTAAAGACTTCCTAGAATTCAATGAAAATGAAAATACAACTTACCCAAACCTATGGGACACAATGAAAGCAGTGTTAAGAGGAAAACTCATATCTCTGAATGCCTCCAAAAAGAAACTGGAGAGAGCATACACTAACAGCTTAACAGCACATCTGAAAGTTCTGGAACAAAAAGAAGCTAATACACCTAAGAGGAGTAGAAGGCAGGAAATAATCAAATTAAGGGTTGAAATAAACCAAGTGGAAACTAAAAGAACTATACAAAGAATCAAGCATCTTCAACAAATGGTACTGGATCAATTGGCGGTCTACATGTTGAAGATTGCAAATTGATCCATTCCTATCTCCCTGTACAAAGCTCAAGTCCAAGTGGATCAAGGACCTTCACATAAAACCAGATACACTGAATCTAACAGAAGAGAAAGTGGGGAAGAGTCTCGAACACTTGGGCACAGGGGAAATGTTCTTGAACAGAACACCAATGGCTTGTGCTCTAAGATCAAGAATTGACAGATGGGACCTCATAAAATTACAAAGCTTCTGAAAGGCAAAGGACACTGTGAATAGTGCAAAACGGCAACCTACAGATTGGGAAAAGATCTTTACCAATCCTACATCTGATAGAGGGCTAATATCCAAAGTATACAAAGAACTCAAGAAGCTAGATGCCAGAGATCCAAATAACCCTATCAAAAAATGGGGAAGTGAGCTAAACAGAGAATTCTCAATTGAGGAAACTTGAATGGCCTAGAAGCACCTAAAGAAACGTTCAGCATCCTTAGTCATCAGGGAAATGCAAATCAAAACAACCCTGAGATTCCACCTCACACCAGTCAGAATGGCTAAGATCAAAAACTCAGGTGATAGCAGATATTGGTGAGGATGTGGAGAAAGAAGAACACTCCTCCATTGCTGGTGGGAATGAAAGATGATACAACCTCTCTGGAATTCAGTTTGGCTGACCCTCAGAAAAATGAACATAATACTACCTGAGGACCCAGCTATTCCACTCCTGGGCATATACCCAGAAGATGCTCCAACAAGTAATAAAGACACATGTTCCACTATGTTCATAGCAGCCATATTTATAATAGCCAGAAGCTGGAAACAACCCAGATGTCCCTCGACAGAGGAATGGATACAGAAAATGTGGTACATTTACACAATGGAATACTACTCAGTTATTAAAAACAATGACTTCATGAAATTTGTAGACAAATGGATGGATCTTGAAAATATCATCCTGAGCAAGGTAACACAGTCACAAAAGAATGGACATGGTATGTACTCACTGTTAAGAGGTTATTAGTCCAAAAGTTTGAAATACCCAAGAGTCACTTCGCAGCAACAGTAGTTCTGAGTGTGACGTCCTAAATGGAGGGCTTGGAGAAAGGACTGAAGGAGCTGAGGGAGTGTGCAGCCCCAGGGAGGTAGCAGCAGTAGCAACTGGCCTGACCCCCCGATACTTCTGGAGACGGATCCACCACTAAAGAATACACATGGAGAGACCCATGGTGCTGGCCACAAATCCAGCAGAGGAGGGTCTTGTTATCTGTCAGGGGGAGGAGAGGCCCTTGGGCCTGAGGGTGTTAGATCCCCCAGTATAGGAGAATGACAAGGAGGAAAGACGAGAGTGGGTGGGTGGGTGGGAGGGTGGGTTGGAGAATATCCCCATATTGGCAGGGGGAAGGCGGAGGGAATGGGGAGCTTCCAAAGGGGAGATCTGAAACATTTGAAATGTAAATAAAATATGAAAATAAAAAAATAAAATAAAATTATTAAATTATTTGAAGTAGAAATACTCAAAATAAATAAATATTAATATAAATATATGATACACAGGCTATCTGATATGTGATCCCTGTGGAAGGGTTGTTTGACATCCCCCCAAAGGGAGCGTAGACTCACAGGTTGAGAATCACTGCTCTATGTGAAGTAAAACACTGATCATTGAATAGTTGTTTTAATTACTTATCCATTACTGTGATAAGACAGCACAACCAAGGAAACTTATAAAGCATTTATTAGGGCTTATGGTTCTGGAGAACCCATGCTTATGAGGCATAAAGAATGGTAGCAAGAAGGAGGGCGTGGCACTAGGGCAGGAGCTGAGAGCTTATATCTGATCCACAAGTAGGAGTCAAAGAAAGAAAAAAACTAACTTGGAATGTCATGGGCTTTTGAAACCTCAAAACCCACCTATAGTGACAGGCATGCCTCTTCCAACAAGGCCACACCTTCCTAAATTGTTCTGCCAACTCATTCAAACATGAGCCTATGGGACCATCCTCATTCAACAATGGTTGTATTTAGCTATAGTATTTGATAATATGATGCTTATTGATTTTTATGTCAGTGTAAGCTCCTGCACTTACTTAAGGAGCCAGGGTTACCTGACTATGGATGACAGAATGTCAATCAGGCCTGGACAGAGGGCTCACAGCAACACTGAGGCTGAAACAAGTTTATTCCAAGCAATCAGACTTTATACACTTATCAAAACAGAATATAATGAGGGTTCCCAGGATACGATGACTGTCGCAAGGAAGACAGTGTACACACGGCGAATGTCTAAGACTAATTTCCAGCCAAGCTTCTCTATGCTTTGCTGACTTGCAGGGACACAGAGAAACACAAGTTGCCTAAATAGTTCACTGCCTCAGGAAGTGCCTTGGTTTCCTGGAAACTGAAAGGCACACAGTGCCCCAGGAGCTGAGGACTCTGATCTAAAAAGCCTATAATGTTTACTTCTCAAGGCAGCTAGACCAGGCCAAATCTGGGAATCCTTGCATGTTAGAAAATAAAAACACGTATCTCCCTTTCAATTATTATATGGCACACGGAATGTGAAAAGTATGTACAGTATTATGTATGGTAGTCTAAATGAATGATGTATTTCTTTTATAAAAGTATAAAGGTTATACTTTCGTGTGTGCTTTATATGTATTATGGAAGGCCCTAAGTTGTCACCAAGTGTCTTCCTCGGTTCTTCTCCACTTTATTTATTGAAGCAGGGTCTCTTGTTAGACCTGGAATAATCCCGTGGGACTCATCAGTCTAGCTAGCCTGCCCAGGAATCTCCTATGTCTATTTCCCAAGGAATAAGAAAAGAGGCAGAAGCCCACCCTGCTTTTACTGGGATCTGAGGATCCAAACCTGGTTGGTTATCATACCTAAGTGCCAACTGCTTTATCTACTAATCTAAATGATTGTTGTCTATGGCACATTGAATGTGCTTACACAGAAATGGCTGTTTGCCCTCTTAGCATGAGAATAACACATGTTGTTACAATTTTATCCCCCAGAATGATTGAAGATAGTGGAAAAAGAGGAAATACCATGGCAGAAAGAAGACAGCTGTTTGCAGAGATGAGTAAGTATGGAACTTTTAAGGGACTCACTCCAGTGTTCATTGAATATTCATGAGAAAGCCAGAAATAACCATGTAGTCCTCAGGGCATCTGGACTTCTCCATAAAAATCCTCAATTCCTTCCATAAACTACGCATTTGGTCATTTTATCCTCTCATTAGGTGAGAATTCAATTACTCTGTGATTTATTTCTTTGCTTTTACACTCTCTGTTTCATAGGTTGTGTTTATACACAAGCGGGCACATTTGACAGCGCTGCTCAGTGTTGACTAGCATTTGCAGCTGCACTCACCTGCCTGCACTACAAGTGGCTGCCTTAGAATACACTGTATAGAACACGTCTTTGAATGTCTTCCCTGGCAAGTGAGATAATGCGTTCAAATGAGAAAGAAGGATGAAATATGGATACACTGCCATTTGGACCTCCTTTGGAAGGCAGTTTGTCACCAAAACCATAAAAACAAAACAAGACAAAATAAAACAAAAACAAAACAAAAAGCAAAGGATAACAAAAGATGAACGCAGCTTGGGGCTGACATATGTAAGGACCACAAACACAGATGGCATGTCCTGATGCTTGGCCTATGAAGGTGCATAATGGTATGAAACTGGTGCTAGTAACATCTCCCAGATGGACCTGTCTGGTTGTTCATAAAAAGAAGGGAAGCATCTTCCTCAAATTACATGTCATAAAGAAAGACATTGTCATTCTCTTGTCCTCTATATTTTATTTTTTGATCTTCCCTTCTTGAGCAAAGGTGACAGTGCTCAGGGGCATCTCATACACTCTTCCCCTTGAGAGGGAAGAGTGATAAAAAAAAATGGGAGGGATGCGATTGGCAGGAAGGGGGTCTGGGAAGTAGAAGAAAGGTTCTCTGATCATAAGGTTGGGATTTTAAAATCCTTTCCCCACAATCTGGTAGCACTCGTGCAACGTTAGAATTAGCAGAGGAAGGAAAGTTAGAATCTATGTGGGGATTCCCAGACATCTGCCTGCCTTTTGCACTTACAACATCACAAATGTCTGTGGGAGTTTCAGGAAGACTTCCTAGCATCACCTGCTGTTTGCTGCTGTTATCTTTACTTTTGAATGACTTATTGATCCCCTGGAATTGTGGCTTTTTTATAGGCACACATCTGGTTACGGTCTTTCAAGATCTTAGACTAGAGGAATCAAGTTCAATAAACTATCATATGCTGTTAATTGTGCCCCGCATCTTTCAAACTTTCTATATGGAATACATATTTTATAGTATCCCCACAAGAAATAAACAAACAAATAATGAAATATTTGTTTGCTACTCTAGACGTTTCTACATGGATCATAACAGTGTAGTGAATGCCACAAATGGACAGATTTTTTTTAAAATTGAAAACAAAGTTTTTAAAGGAAAATACCTATTTGAATAATTAAAATACAAGGGAAAGATATTACAGAAAAATCATGTATTTCGTGGTGGGGAAAGCCTGTCTTAACATCTGAGCAAACTCTATCATGGGCAGATATCGTGCCAGACACAAAAAGGTAATTCATATTTTCTATAAAAAAGAAAGCCAGCAGTAGTGGTGCACGCCTTTGATCCCAGCACTCGGGAGGCAGAGACAGGCAGATTTCTGAGTTCGAGGCCAGCCTGGTCTACAGAGTGAACAACCAGGGCTACACAGAAAGCCTTGTCTCAAAAAACCAAAAAAAAAAAAAAAAAAAGAAAAGAAAAGAAAAGAAAGAAAGAAAGAAAGAAAGCCTGTCAAATATTTGAACTTACCTTTGAAACACTAAATATTTATCAGCTGGCACACTATAGGAATTACAAAAGTGCGCTTATGCAATGGTTTCAGCAACACTAATCTAAGTTTAAATGTCCAGTTTCTTCCCTAGCTGGTGCAATTCCTGGCACAAGTAAATAGCAATGTTATACATGTCTACTAAATTAAAACTGTAAGATTCAAGGAAAGCTTGACACAAATCTTAAGTTCACACATACACAGAACAACTCGTAGTCAGACATCTTGACATTCGTTTGTAATCTTAGCACCAGGGAGGTAGAGGCGGGAGGATCAGGAGCCCAAATTTATCCTTGGCTGTATAATGGGTGGGAAGCCATGGGCTGTATGAGACCCTGTGAAGAGTGTGGGTCACAGGGAATAACTCTGAATTTTCTTCAAGTTGATAAGACATAGGAGAACTATTACTCTATTATAAGTGTCTCTTTTCCTAAGATTGTTGCAAGATTGTCAAGGTGCTGTGCTAAGTAGCTTGGTAAGCTGTACTGATTAATGATCAGAATAAATAAGCAAGCCAAATATGTAGGTGTCATTCTCATATAGGCCAAGGACTGTGAACGATATCTGGACTTAATAATCGATTGGCTTCACAGCAATGTTTAGCTCATAACTGACAGTAGCATGGGAATAATGGCTGGCATGCAAAGGGAGGAAATGCTGTTGATGGGTTGACTGTCACACAGGCAAAGAAAATCTTCTTGACAGTGTGTTAAAATAGTCAATACTTAAAAAAATAACATTTTCTGGGAATCTGTGATGTCCAGACAGAGAGCAAAAGGGGACTAGGAAGTCTTAAGTGTGGTTAATTATGTTTTTTCCTGAAATATTTTTTAAGCAAAAGAAAAAAAGGTGAAGGCGAGGAAGCTTTGTTGTTCTGAGTATTACAGATGTGAAAGAATATTCTCATCTCAGGATCACATAAACTAAATGCACAACTAAAGACTTATTAAAGTATTGCAGTAAGGACAAGCGATTAACTTCCTGTGTCCAAAGGGTTTGTGCACTGAAGGCAGCTACTGGAGAGTTACTGGGCTCTAAGAAATCCGGTTGTTAATGATAACAGTTAAGAAGTTAGGCCCTGGAATGTACTGGATGAGAGAAGAGTAAAGTAACAGAAGAAAGGAAAAAGGGGGAGAAGGAGAAGGAGAAGGAAGAGGAGGAAGAGGAAGAAGAAGAGGGGGAAGAGGATGAAGAGGAAGGAAAAAAAATGGAGAACAAGAAGAGCAAGAACAAGAACAAGAATGTGGCTCTTGAAGGGAGACTGAGAAGTAGGAATGGGTCCTATTGGTTACTTTCCCTGAGGCTGACCTCCATGATCATTTTGTTTGTTTGTTTTTTCAAGACAGGGTTTCTCTGTGTAGCCCTGGCTGTCCTGGAACTCAATCTGTAGTTCAGGCTGGCCTCGAACTCAGAAATCCGCCTGCCTCTGCCTCCCAAGTGCTGGGATTAAAGGCGTGCACCACCACTGCCCGGCCTCCATGATCTTTTATAAGACACTCTGGGGTTGTAAAACTGGCAAGAGATTGAGAAATTTACATCTCAAAAGAGCCCTAGTTAAAACTAACAATGAAAAGTTGTTTTAAAGGTAAATGCACAGGGAAAATGGAAGCTCTGAAGCCTAAAGGCCTGAAGAAACATTTCTTTCTTTCTTTCTTTTTTTTAATTATTTTTATTTATATGAGTACACTGTAGCTGTCTTCAGACACACTAGAATAGAGTATCAGATCTCATTACAGATGATAGTGAGCCACCATGTGGTTGCTGAGAATTGAACTCAGGAACTCTGGAAGAGCAGTCAGTGCTCTTAACCACTGAGCCATCTCTCCAGGCCCCAGAGAAACATTTCTTAAGGAAGTGAGTTTCAGGCCTAGTTGGTCTGACAAAGACCAGAGAGCTTGCTCAGGCTGAGTGGCTGCAGCACAGGTCTGTTGTGAATGATTACCAAAGCCAGCATGGTCTAGTCAGTAGCAGAAGGATAGCTCTACACTGTCACGGTCAGCAGCAGCAGCAGCTTAAGGAATCTGTTTCATCTGTTTTGTCTATATTTCTTTTATTTTTGAGATTATAATCTAATTGCATCATTTCTCCTTCCTTTTCCTTCTTTCAAATCCTCCCATTTAACCTCCTTGTTCCCTTTAAATTCATGCTTCTTTTTCATTAATTGTTGTTACATGTATGTGTGTGTGTGTGTGTGTATATATATATATATATACACCTAAATATAACCTGCTCGGTCTGCACAGTGTTATTTGTATGCATATTTTCAGGGCTGACCATTTGGTATTGAATAACCAATTGGTGTGCTTTTCCCTGGAGTGTCCAAATGGATAAATCTACAAAATGGATAAAATCCCACACCTATGACTCACAGGACATTGTGGAAGAAGGGTAGAAAGACTGTAAGAACCCAAGGCTCAGGGAATGACGTAAGAAGCTACACCCATCAAGTCTCATCAATGTGATGGCTTGAACCTGAGCTGAACAGGAACAATAGACATGCCAACATGGACAGGGGAAGCCCACAAGACTTAAGCCCTCAACAAAGGGTCACAGACAACTAAGAAATGCCCTCGTCTTTTAGGGACCTTTAGTCAGGCAAAAATAGGATCCTTGGCAATATAGAGGAAAGGAATTTCAGGGAAATCCAGTATGAAGCAGAGCCAGAATTTATTTAAAAAAGAAAGGTGCACAGGGATAAATAAGGCATGTCCAACACTGTAGGTGTAAGGGTCTCAAAGAACACAGGAGCTCAAGTGGTGACTGTATTTAGAACACTATCTCATTCTTCCTCTGGCTTTCTTGTGTGTACAACACACAACTGTACACTCATGCACACACACACACACACTCACAAACTCATTCAATCAATCATCAGGAATGATAAATAGTTCAAGCACACAGTTTATAGGTTTCATCTTCATTCTAAATGAGTATTTTAAATGAACAAAATGGTTACTACTATAAGAATATTCTTAGTAAAATATTTTATAATGAGCTTTCAAAACATAAATGGCAAGCACATGTGAAGTGTGCAAAACTTTCAATGTAAAAAGCTAGTGTAATCAAGCAAATATTAAAACCAGTAAAGACTGGCTGGTTGGTTGGTTGGTTGGTTGGTTGGTTGGTTGGTTGGTTTACAAGTTGGTTGGTGAGTGAATAGGGAAAAAGAAAGAAAATTAATAAGAACACATGTGTGAGAGGAAGACAACGAGGAACAGAGAAGAAAGAACACGAAAAGATGAGTTTAAACGAAGAAAACAGGACTTCCAACTGATAACGGTGAATGGATACGATTTCTTCTATACGTCTTTGGTCCTGCATTTATCAATCCTCCATCCATGAGATGGGCAGGAGGGATTTGAAGAGACAGGACAAGAGCATCACATTTCCTTAAACAGGTGCCTCTTATGGCTTTTATTATGAAAACTTCCCAAAATACACAAATATAGAAGAAATGATATCTATCACTGCCTTTAATTATTTATCTCCCGCTGTATATTAGTGTGGAGCAAGCCTGATAAATCACTTAAATGAGCTGATTTTTCAAATTTTAAGGATTTTATAGCACTGATGTAAATTTTAAAGAAACACTATTAGTGACTAATGAAATATAATGAAAAAGGCATTGCTCTCCTCTGAAAAGCAGTGCAAAGGGAGAACACGCTGTCCGGTTTCTTTTATTATTTATCTAAAGTCCATATTTTAATAAAAAAATCAACTTACGGATAGTGTCATGATCCTGTCTAGGGCAACAATCAATAGTTCAGTCAGCCTTGATGAAAGGCTGACCTCCAGTAGCATAGGGACTCTATTAGTGGTCTGCTCACATCATTGATTTTAACAATGACTTGGACAAAGACAGAGAGAACACTAACTAATTCCAGGGCAGACTTAGTATTTCTAGACATTCAACAAAATGCCACGTAAGTAAAATTAAATTAAGTTCATAATTTTTTAAGTTAGAGAAAGATAAACGTCTTTTAAAAATAAAATAAAAGACTGTGTGCAGGAAGCCACAGCTTCTGTTCCCCAAATCCAACATGGTTCCCATAGCACCACCCCCACCGTCCATGTGAAGCAGTGTGCTGCTGGATCTGCAAAGGTATATTTTGTTGCTCATTTCCCAGCCACTCCTTAATATTAGGGTTTATAGCATCAGTCAAGAAGAATGTACACAAATAGGAAGTCTTTGCAGACATCTAGGTCCCCCGACTGGACGAGAAGAGAAAGAACAGCAGTGAGAGTGTGGGGGCGTGTCCCTCCAGTGCTAGAACGGATAAGAGAAACTGGTTTGGGAAAGGAGGCTCCTCTCGGAGGTTTTGAGATACACAGTAGTACAAATATGGGCTGCTTCCATGAGAGCATTAGGAGTACACCCTCATTTGCTTTACAGCCATCCTGTGAAATGGCTGATTGATGTATCATTATCCTGACCTTGCAAATGGGAAAGCTGGGGTTTCCTGAAGCACTTGCTCTGACAGCTATGTTCTAATGACAATAATAAACAATGGAAAATCTCATTTTCTCAGTGATTACTTCTGATATAATCTTGCTGTTACTCCAAGTCACAGCTTGAGGAGATTGTTCTAGAAAGTGGCAGACACAGCAGAGAGAGATTGTATTCCTTGGTCCATGATCATGGTTAGCAATCTGATTAGACACCAGATCTCTCTTCCCTGGGAACCTGAATATTGGACAGACGTTTCTGGGTCTTAAACTAATATTTATATTCTAACCAAAGTATCAATAAGCATATGGGTTACATCTGCAATTGTTGCATTTGCAAGCATCACAAGCTCCTTTCCCCACACATGGCACACCATATGTGTATTCTTTTCCTCCAACAGGGGCTCAAGATCTGGATCGCATCCGACTCTCCACCTACAGAACGGCATGCAAGCTGAGGTTTGTGCAGAAGAAATGCAACCGTAAGTGTGTCTTTTGTTTGGGCTAATTACCTGCATGAGTACTATCGTTTACACTTGTCACGGGCTTATTAAAACCAGATTTTCTCACAAGGATTGATAAGGATATGCTTACACTAGAATAAAGGGGGAACTGTGGTCATGAATGGTAGAGAAACAGTTGCTAAGTAACTCTGAGGGCTGAGTTAGTCTTAAATAGCGAAGTCTTAGAATGGATGAGCCTCTTGAGACCTATATCTATATGTATCTCTCTCTCTAGAGATAGATAGATAGATAGATAGATATTAGATGTATATTGATATAGATAAGCAGATAAGTGAAAGGATAAATATAAATGTATATAAATGCATATATGTATATAGATATAGGTAGAAGATTGATAGATAATATAAATAAATATAGACGCCATAGGTATATAGATATAGATATATGATAGACAGGTAGATAGATGATAGACAAATCTAGAAGCAAGAGAGATTTCTGAATTCTACATGAAGTGTTCTATTTCTTCTCTACCTGTGGCATTTTAAATGGTATCCAAGTACTTTGAAAACCATCTCACATAAAATGGTCTCTACATGTCCGTTTCCAGCTACCAGTGTTTACAAACATTTAGAAAATATTAAAGCGTCTTTCTGAAGCTACAAAATCAACCCAAATAATCAATGTGTTGATTACATTTGTGAACAAGAATGGCACAAGAGACATAGCTTTACTAAACACGGGAAGCTGCTTCTGTTGATTTTAAACTACACGCAGCACTCGGATGGCCCAGCACATGAGCAGTTCACTGTTCCCTGTGGGTTGCCATGCCTCTTCCTGCTGCCACAGCTGTTTGCTTTGGCAAAAATATTACTTCGTGGTTAATTTGTATCAATTTTCTGTTGTTTTTAAAGAATTGACTCTGATTCAAAATTTATAACTTCCCACTTACTAATTAGTGAAGAACAGGGTTGTTTTTGAAAGCCATAACATTCTACACAGAATGTACATATAGTTCTTAAGAGTCTAACATGGGAATTAGACCCTTAGTGAATGCAGAGCCAGCTACTTCCCCAGGCCTACCCTGCCAGAATCTCTACAGATATTTTTCCAGGTCCCTGGGCAGCTAACCAAACCCACACTTCTGTGTTCAGTTGTTCAGGACTGTGTGGT
>JADRCH010000133.1:7727418-7858191 GCA_019843965.1 Rhynchomys soricoides | reverse complement strand
GTGTGTGTGTGCGTGTGTGTGTGCGTGTGTGTGTGCGTGTGCATGTGTGTGTTGTGGACAGGGTTGGAGATAGATTTCAGTTGGTAGAACATGAAGTCCCTATCACCACATTAAGCAGACAGTACCTGGTCAGAAGGAAAAAGAATTCACGGTCATTGTTAACTATGTCGTGATTTTGAGGCTGTACTGGGCTGTACTGGGCTACCAGAGACCCTGTTTTCAATAATTAATTAATTAACCTGAATTTTAAAAGAAGATGTAGCTGCATTTATATTCTCGGGCATGAATGAACCTGTAAAATCCTGTTCCGTGCTGGTGTTAAGAGGTAAGGAAAAAATTCCACAGAGAACAGCCTCTTCTTCTTCCTCACTACCATCCAAAATAGAACAAATGAGGACCCTCCAAAGTGAGGAAATTCTTCCACATCCTTATGGCTTGATTCAACACCTGGCCTTTCAGCTTAGGGGGCTTGGAGAAAATGGGCTGAGAGCTCCATCTCCAAAGACCTTTGCCAAGCTTTCTGTAGGCTTCTTTCAGTAAAGGTAGGAACTTCCACAAAATGGCCAGGAGGAGAGACAACATAGACGGGAGAGAAGATAGAGAAGGGAGTGGAAGAAGGACTAGATTCATAGTGATTGGCAGCCCTAAAGCCAACATTGCGACACGCACACGCTGTGTGGCCCTTATTGGTTCTGTAGCTGTAGCATCCTGTGGCCATATTCCTCCTGTGCTGAGAGCCTGTTCTCATTCTTACACATTTCATTTTTCCTCTTCCTGTTCTTCTTGAGTCTAATCCTTATTCTGCATGCAAAACGGTCCCAGCCTACTTGGAAAACAGTTTGGAAGCCGAGGGGACAAGAATAGTCCATGTACGGGGAACCTGGGCACCTCAAAGCTGTCTAGTGTCTCCTTGCAGCATCCATTCAGGTGTGTCAGGAAACAGAGACGGTGTGACTGGCCATGAGATACAACCTTAAATTGCCCGGGGTCTACCTGGGTAACTGGATTGTTGAGAGGCACAGAAGCCCATATTAGGAAATGACACTCAGGGATCCTGGAGAGATAGTGCCCTCATGTGAGGGACTTTCTTGAAGAAGACTCTGGACTGGCATTAAGCAAACAGAAAAAGAAAACCATTATGTGCTTTACAATGTACCTGATAGGCTTCATGCATTTTTAGGAGAAGAAAAATCACAGTGCAAAGAACTAGCTCAAAGTTAAAGCTCAGAAAAGAAAAGCAAGCATGGCTAGAATGTTGCACTCCAAGCTTCTTTAAATGCTTTCCACGTGGATCAGAGGATCAAAGGCGGGGCTGCATTTGCTCCATTTTCTTCCCTGACAGTAAATGAAACCTTGTAGTGCTCAGAGTTACTTGTGAAATGTTAACCCAATTGATCTTGTTTTATCTTAATCGGTGTTGCAGTCTTCTAGAAAAGTAGACAATGGGTTTGATAATTTTGGTCACATAACACTCACCAGTGCTGAATTTACATTCTTGCATCAGAGCAAGGTAATTCTAGTCTACAGTAAAAGCCAACACAATGAATTGTGGTGCCTTGTAATGGAGTTTTGCTCCACAACAAAGGGCATAAGATAAAAATCGGAATGCAGTGGGTTTGCCTCTCCAGAGCACAAAGATGCTGATCACCTCAAGCAGCTAAGAGAAAGAGCAGAGGTTCACTACTCACAGCAAGGACCACAAAGAAAACAATGAATCTTGGAGCAAGCAAAGCAGAGGGCAGGCTTGATCTGTACCACAGATCAACTCCAAGCTTGCTGACAGCAAGGTGAGGGCAAACGAGTGAGTGTCCCAGTAGCAGTTGCCTAGCACATGCTAACTCAGAGACTTACTGAGACATGGCCTACCTTCGATACTATAACAAAAATGTCATAATAATATATGTAGTCTGTAATCAAAATAAATGTATTTATTTTTTCATAGTGACAGTGGCTGGGAAGTTCAAGAGGAAGGTGCCAGTTTACTTGATGTCTGCTATGGGCCCAATTTCTGAATCATACATGGCATTTTTCTTCTCAAGAGACCTCATATAACTGGGGGGCGGAGGGGGATGTTACAACCTAGGGCCTCTTTCATAAGGGCCTGAGTCTCCACTGAGAGGCTCCACTTTAAGGCCTTAATCACTTTCCCAAAGATCCCACCTCCTGCTAAGGCAGAATTGGGGATTAAGTTTCTACATGTAGTCGGAGGAGGAAAGACAGGTACAATCAGGTCATGCACAGGACAGCTCATTATGGTGTTTATTTCATAGAAATCAGTGGATCGTAACCAAGCACATGATGTTTATTTTTAGGTCCAGAAACTCCTTAGAGGTAAAATTTATTCTGCATACTAGCAAAACTAAATTTAAAACCCACATCATAGAAGAAAAGTATATAAAATTGGCTCTTATGAAATCAACCCACAGAGGGAAAATTGCCTGAATACAGCAGGAATGTATGGGGTTTTATTTACTGAAATCCAAGACCACACATGTTAGTTAATTGCCCATTCTACGCTCACAGAGCACAGATTCCTGTTACAGATGCGAGGCCATCCCCTTTGATATTTGGTAGATGCTGAGAGTGCAGACTCCCAGTGCTGTGGGCAAGCTAGCGACTCTTCTTATAAACCAAGAACTATTTGGTAACCGGGAACAGTACTATGTAGACCCGATTAAGTCAGTTGTTGCTCCCACAAACTTAATCCTCATTAGAAGCCATTATTTAGAGAAAAATTATACTCATTCATTCTATGCTTGGTCTTATCAATAAAAATACTGTGCTCTCTCTCTCTCACATAGAGAGAGAGAGAGAGAGAGAGAGAGAGAGAGAGATTGCTGTATAGCTTTCCTCATTCTCTCTAGAACACAAAGGACCTTGGGGTCCCTCAGGCTTAGAGGAATCCATTCTTGCCTATGTCTTTTCAAAGACATTTACCAATCTTTCTGATAAAAGAACAGCTGTAAGAAATCCATCTGATTTTTATGGCGAAAGATTCTCAGTCCTCCTCGCCAGCGTTATTCTCCACATTCCTACTTCTGTGACTTGGTCATCCTTGTGTTTGGCTATAACTCCCCTCCCTACGACATAACTAACAACACACCCTAATAGGATGAAAGGATGGATGTCTCTAAAAGCTAAGGCTCATCAAGCTGGCTAGTTTATATCCTAGGAAGAACGGGACGGGAACATAGAAAACAAGATTTCTCTCTGCTCCTTCACAATCCTCTCTTTAGTTTCTAGATAAATTTCTGCAAAAATAAACAGCCAGTAAACTATTGATAAGCTCTGTGAAGGGATACTGCTCAGTCTTTATTTTAAGCAAATAAATACTTCCTTCTAGACCAGTATTTCTGTGATCAGCAATGACATGCTTAATGACCCAGGCACCCTGCAATGTCAGCACATCGGTTCCCTTCAAGACTTACTTCGGAGTCGATGAAACATAGTTTCAAGTTCATGGTCAACACAGAGGTAACATAAGAAACAAATCAGAGCCACGGACTCACTCATGTTTAATAAAGGGAAGAAACGGCAGTGAGATAACCCTCCTCCACCCACAGCGAGAGTTGCCAATCTCTGAATCCCGCTAGTTTCAGCTTTGGTTTTCTTTCTGTCAGTAGCAACAATTAAACTGTTTTTTAAAAGGAAAAGATGCCAAAGTATCTATAATCACATCTGATATTTCCATAGTTTCTCAAAATGTCTTTACAAAGTGAATGCCTTTTGAAAATACCTCCCCAACCCACCCCCATTCAAAAAGAGTTGGTTGGAATTTATGCTTTTATCTACATTAAGGTCTGTGAATATTTTTTTCAGCGTTTTGTAGGCACCAGAAATTATAGCTACCTATTGATCTACTTCTCTCGATCACAGCAAAACTAACCTAAGAATATCACATTTCAGTAGTTTCTAATATTTCTCAGGTGAGTAAGTTGGTGTGAAGTAGATTTGTGTTTTTACTAGCAAGTGACCAGTCTTACACAGTAAGAGAAATTCAAATGTTTGTTCTTACTTGTAAGTACCGATTCTCAATTGTTTTCTTCAAGGGAGTGCACTGGTGTATCCTGTCTCCTGTCTCTCTGAGTTCACTGTCTTTGTGAGTGCACTAGTGTGTGCTGTCTCCCTGAGTGCACTAGCTTCTCCTGTCTCCCTGCATCATTGGGCAGTGTGCATCTGTGGCTCTCTGGATCAGTTTTCTGTTGCTGCACGCTCAGTTGGTAGCATCACATCAGGCTGAAGTCTAAAGCTCTCATCCAGACTTGAGGTCCTCTTCCCAGTGCATTGACTGTTTGGTGGGATTCTTGTCCTTGTGGTTGTGGGACTGATGTCCCTGTTTTCTTGTTAGGTGCCAGCAGAGAATAGCTTTCGGTTCTTAGAATGTTCTTGATTCCTTGCTGCATTATCCCTATGGACAGCTCAGCTGACCACTGCTGGAGTGAGTGTCTCTGATCTCTTCTGTGACCAAACAGCCTTCACTTTTAAAGGGTGGAGTTAGTTGTTTGTGCCAGGACTAACCAGAGGATCTTCTGATTTTATGGTTACCCAATTTAAAACCAAAATCTCACCTGTAAAAAAGTCCCCTGACACAAATATCAGAATTATGGTTCTATTGAAAAGCTGGGGGGCGGAGGGAAGAGGCAACACCAATGAGTGGGCAATCTTGAGATAATCTTAGGAGTCTACCTACCAAAATGCCCAAGAACATAGATCTTTAGTTTAAAAGAAAAAGAAAAGAAGATTGAGAGCTTTCTTCCTCTGGTCGAAGAGAGGGAGAAAGGGCAGGAGGCATCCCAATTAGGCACGTAAGGGCCAGATGGCTAACCTGGAGCAGAATCATCTTTGTGTTGTTTCCAATGTTTTCTGTACATATTTTCATTACTGATGTTCAATGTTCTAGACACTTGTTTAGAATAAAGAAAAGTGCATTGCGCAAGAATACAACGTTCTCAAAAAACTCCCTGTGGGGGAAGTTGCTGGCAGCAGAGTATAAACAAAGTAATTAGTGACACCATTTAAGGGAGGGGAAATCTCTGGGAGCCCTGCACCTATGACAAAGTGGCTTCCCCTTCATCAGAGCAAACCCCTGACAGAATGTAGCTAAGACTTTAATGCCTTTACAGTGTAGATGTGGCTTTCAATATAGTTGGTTTTATTTACTTGTTTATTTGGTTTTTTTATTTGATACAGGAGATGGAGGGTTTGTTTTCTTGGTGATATTTTTAGTTTTTGAGAATGTTGACTGTTTTGTTCAGAGTCTCACCACAGCATAGTCTGTGGACTAAGCCAGGACCTGTGTTCTTCTTTCTAGAGGTGGGATGCTGCAGACAACAGCTCCCTTGCCTCTTGTCTGCTCCTGAGTGATACCTAGATGGTATGCTGTGAGACATGTCATCTTTAATGACCTTGCAGTTGGGAAACATGATGTGTCCCTAGTATTTAAACTTCCCCCAACCAAAAATCAGTGTTATTCCTCTTAAGATTTCCTTGTTCTCTTTCTGGAAGGTTCTGCCACAAACTCAAAGTCAGTCAACAGAATGGGGAGTGCCCAGAAATTATTCTCCCACAAAGAGCATACATTGGCACTCTGGAGCATACTAACAGAAAGCAAAAGATTCTTAGAAGGTCTGAACTATAGGTGGTCTTTCACATAAAGCCACACTGGTTGTTCCAATGGAAACTCAATCTCAGTGTCACCCTGGTTTGCTCTCCCATGAAGCTTCCTTAATGCTTATTGTTGTTAAAGAAACACTTCATTAATTATGCATTCAACAAATAGGGAAGGTACATCAAGCTTGACAGTCAGACCAAAATGTGTCTGACCAAAAATAGAGAATTCATAAATCTCCCCTTTGTGTCTTCTCTTTTACAAAATTTAAATGAGTGGATTCTACCTTCCAATCTGTTGTGGCTACCTGTTAAAAATTAGGAAAAAGGAGAGTTAGAAATTCATTAGTAGAACAGCAGGAAGCATTTGCCCAGGTCATGAACTTGTAAATCACCTTTAAACTTTTCTCCCCCTCAAAAATGTAAATATCGAAATACCTCTCTGGCTGCATGTCTACGTGCCTTTTCTTCACCACCTATCTGAGCTGACCATTTATATCTGATCAAAAAATACTTCGCAGTGTGAAACTTTCCCATCCACTGAATAATCCCAGACAGGGCCCCCAGGACTCTAAGTATGAGGGAATTTACTACTCTTTCTGCATTATTTTATTGTATAGTTGGCCTTAAAGTAGAGGAATTATCTGGCTTTTCCTAAGCTATGAGCCATTTAAAAGAGAGAGTTTTCACAGGTAGAGCAAAGCTGTAATTTTTACATCCTAGCAAGTTTAATGTGGTCATAAGTGCAATTACTTTTAGTTTTAAAATTACCTGAAGTCTTAAATAGCCCTCAAGATATCTTATCTCTTGGGTGTTAATTCTCCCAGGAAAGCCAGAGATTTCAAAGGTTGAGCATGCCACTGCTGTCTTGAAGATAAAGAGAAAAATGTGTTTAATTCCTAACTGTTGAAAGGTACCTAGCAAGAAAATCCACAAGACACACTGATAACAAAATGGATAAATATTTGGAACACATATTCTCCAGAGAATTTAAATGAGAATTTAACTCCTCCCTGGGTCCCATTGTTTGTCCTTCTTTTTTCCTAAAATACTCACCACATCCTGATAGACGCTATGTCTATGTTATATAATTTGCTTAGTTGTTATGTTTATTATAATTTCCCTGGTTCAGATGTGAGCTCTTAAGAACAGAAATCAGTGTGCATGTTATTTATTGCTGTATCAGCAGTCCCTGGCATTTAAGTGTTCACAGATACTTATTCAGATGAATGAATCTTTTGAGATTAGAGAGAATCCTATCATCAAGTAAACAATGCAATAGCATGCGTGGTCTCATGTCTATTAATTTAAATAAGTAAAATACCGCTGAATACCTACTCAGTAGTCATTAACACTGTGTTTCAGAAATGCAAAGTATTTATTGGAGCTGAGAGGCCTCGGTGGTTATGAGAGAGTACTGTGCTTCCAGAGGGCCCAACATCTGATACCAGGACCAACAAACACTGAGTGCTCCATAACCTCTTGTAACTCCTGCTCCAAGAGATCCATCACCCTTTTCTGGCCACCACCTCAAATTCACATAAAATCTGAAGAAAATATTTGTCAATCTTTTCTAGGTAACTGATCAAATACTGAAAAAATACTCTGCAGTGTGAAACTTTCCCATCCACTGGATAATCCCTGACAGGGCCCCCTGGACTCTAAGAATGAGGGAATTTACTACTATTTCTGCATTATTTTATAGTATAGTTGACCTTAAAGTAGAGGAATTATCTGGATTTTCCTAACCTAACTCTATGAGCCATTTAAAAGAGACAGTTTTCACAGGTAGAGTAAAGCTGTAATTTTTACATCCTAGCAAGTTAAATGTGGTCATAAGTGCAATTACTTTAAGTTTTAAAATTACCTGCAGTCTGAAATAGCCCTCAAGATATCCCTGGGGTGGATATTTTTTCCTCAAGACCTGGTAACTCAACTTCTGTTTTCCTCTGAAACCATCCTAAGTTTTCAACTTGAACTTTCTTGTTTCAGGGTTTTCAAAACTCTAAGGTTAATCTCCATGTTTGTAAGGAAGCGTCAGTCATTCTGTCAAGCCAAGAATGGAAGAATGGGTTGCATACCCCTTACAGAGAAAGCCCTGTGGGTCTCTGAGTTTTGGGGGGTGAAGGTTCTATAGGAGACTGAGATCCCTTTTCCACGCCCTGAGAAGTGTCAGAATATGACTGAATCTTAAGTGTGTTCTAAAGCTCGATGTATACATGGTACTACAGAATTTATGGATGACTACAGTGAACCGTAAAAGTCTACATGCCCATAAAACAAGCTGCATTACTGCCTTAAGAGTAATGGCTAATGTGTTCAGGCAAATCATTGCATTATTTTTTGTTTGGCAAAGGTTCAGTGAAGTGTGGGATTAATTATCTCCACCTCATTATTACTTTCACATAGCCATAAATATACCCCATGGCTTTCTTTAAATTGTTTTAAACTATGTAACATAAAATTCACCATTAAAGCCATTTTACGTGTACCCACTACTTCCATGAAATACATTCACAAAGTTGCTCAAACATAACCAGCCATGCCGAGAACTTCTGCACATGCCAATTAAAGCATAATGACCATTAATACAAAACAATTTAATTTACTTGTAAAGATTTATTATTTTTATTTATGTTCCTGAGTATTTGTGTGTGTGTGTGTAGTATGTGTGTATTGATGCCTGTAGAGGCCAGAAAAGGTCATCAGAGCTCCTGGGACTAGAGTTACATGGAGTCATGAGCCACCACCTAGGTCCTGAATCCTGTACAAGAACAGCTAGTGCTTTTCACCACTAAGACATCTCTCTAGCTCCCTTATTCACACTTTTTTTAATTTGTGTTTGTATGTCATGCACTTACGCATGCACATGCATGCATGCATGTATGTACACACACATGTATGCCAGAGCGTTGATGTGGAGGTCAGAGAACTACTAATGGCAGTCAGCTCTCCCATTTCACCTGGTGGGTCCTAGAACCTGAACGCAGCTTGTCTGTCCTAATAGAAAGTGTCTTTTGTCTGCTGTGCCATCTCACCAGCTCCCATTAATTTTAAAATGTCATATAAATGTTGTCTAAGACAACATTTGTCCCCCGTGGTAGCACCAAATATGTTCCACTCTAGTACATAAGCTAAGGCACCCAAAAATCATGTACATGTTTAAATGGCATTGTCTGTACTGGGAAGAAGGTACACCTTAAGCTATCATGAAACTCATTGAGGAAACATGTCCAGCAGACTACCATGACTAAACCTAGTGTTCTATACATAAAGCAATAGTAAAACAGAAAAAAATAACACCTCTCATTATAGAGTCTGGCAAAGAAAATTATTTTGGATGGAAATATGTAATCTATTGAAAGAGAGGTAAGAATAGAAAGACCCGTGTCTTCTCACTGCTGTGCCCTCTGCAGGTAGGTACCACACTCACCTGCAGGTAGCTTTATAACATGTCTACTGAGTGATGCTGTGTACAGGACATCTTGGTTGGTACCCTGAAGGATATGAGGTGATTCAGATGTAAAGATTTACCTTAAGAAACTTGCAGGTGGCCCTAAGAAACCTGTTATGGATGACATACTGCTTCCGTTTCTGGAGTTGAGTAACTTACCGAGCATTCTCTTTGGCCTGAATTTTCTTCTAAAGATTTTTACATTTTTTTTTAAATATATTTTCTGGCCTTTGCCAAAGTCTCTACTTGGCATGTTCTGCAGAATTTACTTGAAAGATTTCAAAATGGTTAACAGAGCAGGCACATGAAAACATGGAAGCTATTTGTTTCCTTCCCCCTTTAATGTCTCCCTTCCCCCAAATAGCATTGTTGCATCTTCAGGAACACTTAACATGTCTGACATTCATCGCACCAGTTCTTGGAATTATCACCTGCTTTTATGACTAACAGTGTCAATGAAAACTGCTGTGTGAGATGAGCCTGGTGCTTAGCCTCCATGAGTATCTTCCTGAGTGTAAGCATTTAGGAAGAAAATAGCATCAAGGTTAGAACTTAATGATCTGTTTTACCTAGTAGAGATCTGGGTTCTGTGAGCATCAAAGTACTCTCTAAAACTTATCTATAAACTGATATTAAGCCTATCAGTCCTGAATCAACTGGTAGGTTGGGTTGGGTTTTTAATTGTGTGTGTGTGTGTCTGTGTCTGTGTCTGTGTGTTCCTATGTATGGGTATGTGCACATGAATGCAGTGCCTGAGGAGGCCAGAGGCATTAGATCATCCCAGGGTGGAGTTACGGGAGGTTGTGAACCACCCGGTGTGAGGGCTAAGAACTGAACTCAGGTCTCTGCAGGAACAGTAAGAACTCTTAACTGCAAAGCCATTCTTCCAGACCCCTCAAATGTCAATGTCACCCAAGAAGAGAACTTTGTGAAGTTCAACAGCTAACTCTGAAACACCCCTTGGTACATGTCTGACTTTCCATGCCCATCATTATTTCCCATTACTGTTTTTCATTTTTAATTCCATTGTGAATTGACAAATAATATGTGCTTGTAGAGCACAGTGTAGCACTATGCTATATATGTTTCTTGTGGATTAGCAAAGATTAATTATCTTGTATGTTTCTTCATGTTCTCTAGTAATTATCTCTCTTATTGCTGTCACCAGATATCTGACAAAACACAACTTAAGGGAAGGGTTTGTTTGGGTCATGATTTGAGGGCACACAGTCATCAAGATGGAGGTCATCTGATGGCAAGTAGCTGCATGGTGAGACTGCTTGTCCACATCTCAGCAGACCAGGAGGGGCACAAAGGGCAACTCTGCTACTCACCTAGGGCATTCTTGGTTTATATTTTTAGTCAATCTACTGACACTCTGGGTGGGTCATCCTTCCTCAGTTGATTCTTCAAAGATACACCCAAAAGTGTATTCCATTAATACCCTAGGTGGTTTTTAATCTCGTCAAATAAACCATCACACTGACTTAAGATGTATTTCTGGTGAAAATATTTAAAACATACTCTTTTAGCAGTTTTCACCTCTACAATACTTCAATTAAGTATGAACATTCTAATTGGCGTAATTATCCTATGACTTTTTCAATGCTAGAAATCAAACCCAGTCCTTACATATAGGAGACAAGCACTCTGACACTAAACCACATCCTTTATTTCATATCTTTTGAAGATTTTTTTCTAATGAAAGATACATTTCACAGTCTATATACTATGTGGCTGTATCTATGACCTCACCAAGTTACCTATATATCCCTGTACTTCTGATTAACCACCTAGAGGCCTCTTCGTTCAAGTGCTAGCTCCATTACAATGTTGTATGCACTAGAAAGTTAGACCATAGCTAATTTCTGAATAGATAAATGGAATGCTACTTGATTTATTATTTGTTCTTACTGCATAGACAGTGATATATTTAATGGATATAGCTTTACTGCATGAAAATGAAGACTTCAATTTCTAGATGCTATTCACTTGTGATTCCCAGTGTCCCCTGCATTGTGTCTAGTGTCCATGTTGGCTAGATGAGCATTTAATACCAAATCAGAAATACCAAAGACTGTAAAGGGATAACAGAAGACAATTCCTTGTGGATGCCAGAGCTGTGGATGCTCTTTCTTTCTGAATGCGGCCTCTCACATTTAAGACTTTGGCCATCTCAAGCCATAAACTGTAGGGAATAAGAGGTAAACTAGAAAAGCAACATTCAACAAAAAGTATAGGTGGTTAAAGAATACCAAGCTAAATAAAAAGTTTCCAGGGATTTTATTTGGTATCTGATTTGCTATATAGAGGTGCTCTGATCTGCTCAATTCACCAAGCATCATTGAGCATCTTGTTTGAACAGGGTATTATAAAGATTATGAACATAAGCAATATATAGTGTCATCAAGGTACTTATTATTTGTTTCTCTGATCCACAAATTTATTTCTCAGCTATCTTTTGGATAATCTGATGAAATCTATAGATGTTCCTTTCGCAAAATACATATGACCACACACAGGACATTTGGCTCATAAATCCCTCTCCTCAAAACTCCAGTCACTGACTTATCTGAAGAGATAAAGAACAAAATTTGTGTATTAATGACTGGAAAATTCAGAATGCTATAAATGGTCTAATAGGTGTGTGAAAGTTACTGGGAACTACAAAAGAGAGAAGACATACTTGTCTGAAGGTAGCAGAATGGGCTTCCACTCTGAGGTACGGCATGTGTATACTACCTTGAAGGATCACAGATGAAAAACCACATCTTATGGAATGAACAGACTCAGTACAGGCATATATAAAAACATCAAGGAATACTCTGTCACTGTTAGAACTATGATGCACCTGGAACATAGGAGACTTTGAAGAAGCTGAAGAGTGACACAGAGACTAACAATCAGCAAGCCAGAGCGTCAACACTGGTTCTCATTGTTAACCTCTTGGGCATTATCCAATGGACAGTGGAGAATGTCGTGGCTATAACTGAACCTCACACTCTTTCTTGGGTTGAATCGAAAGGAAAAGAAATTAGATGTAAATGGGAGGCTTGCTTCCAAAGAGTCAGTAAAAGCCCAAAGTGGGGGCCTTAACACTATACAGAGTGGCAAAGCCACACAGAAGAAATCTTAACAGAACTGTGCTATGATGACTAAAAGCCCTGCACAAAGTGACAGGCCACAGAGGGGTAATGTGTGAGAGTCTCTTGCTTCTAATGTCATTAAATGTACTTTATACACGTTAAACCAGCCAAGGAGAAGTTAGATATTGTTCTTTTTTCCATTTACATTATTATTTTTACAATTTCTGGTGCAACACTTTGGAAATCATAAGTGCTTGATTGAATTGAATTTAGTTAAATTTAATTTATACTGTGATGGTTACCGAGCCAATAATTATTATCTCATTTTGAATAATGATGTCAGTCTCTAAACATAATTTAAGAAGCACTGAATTTTTTTTCCTGATAAGCAGTGAGTGTCCTGGCCAGGCCTTTGAGGATTGGCAGGATGCTCAATTTGATTTTACATGAAAATGTGTTGTAGACCTTTTTCATGCAGCTTTATTACAACACCTTAACCAGGAAATTAAAATGAAGCTGAGATGTTATCTCTGTGAGCTGTGATGTTTCTCTCCGAGGACTCTTAGCAAAAAAAAAAAAAAAAGGAAAACCTGCCTTGGTGATAAAAAATGTGTCTTAGGAACACAGAAGTTGTGGAGATTGGAACATATAAAACAAAACAAGACTGGTAAAGCTTCTTGTGGGTTATTTGTCTTCACATCTTACAAGGAAGACCATTAATCAAAAGAGTCAAATCTAAACACTGGGTTCTTACTAATATTCTTCTTCCAAACTAAATGCTTGGTTGATACACGTGGGGCCTGGTATCTGCAATGTAGTCACATACAGTACCTCTGTGGACTCTGCCAAGGCTTCCCACTTAACAAGTTCTTTCTTCCCACTAGGTTTTTAACATTAGTTTGGGAAGGAGTTTTAGTAAAGAAAAGAAATAAATTACTTGAAAAAAGCCTCAATAACTGACTACTTCCCACATGGCTTTCTTGATTGCAATGCTTCCAATATTTTAAGGATATTTTGAAAATAAATTCCTCTGGCTCAAATGAGTATCAGTTTCCTGTTTGTTCATTTCCAACTCCGTCTTTTAAGTCACGCCCTATCCCAGAAGTTCTCGAACTGCATTGTCCATCACAATCACCCAGAGTGATGCTTGAGTCTAGAGATGCCCTGGACACATCAAGGCCTGTGGAAGGATACAACATAGTTTGAAATCTACTAATTCTGTGAAGAACAGCCCTGGTTCACGCCACCAATTCATTCCCTGTTGGCGTGGATATGAGTGAGTTGGCATGACAGTCAGAAAAGGAAAATAAGCATTAAAAAATGTATAGAATGCAAATTCTTGATAAAATGTACACATAAGCATGCATAAATTTTTAAATGCAGCCATTTGTTTAGGGTAATGAGGAATATGAGATATTTCTTAGTTACAGACTTTGCTTTGCTTTAAGTTCCAGATCAATAAACTTCTAGTTGGGTCACGTCAGGACAGAATCTGAGCCGCCATTGTCCCTCCATGCTTTAGGCTTTTTACCACTGGCTGTTGCTCATCCTGGAGCATGACACCCCCCCCCATCTCAAGCTGTGACTTCCCAAGATGCTTTAGGAGGTAATGTGAGGTTTACTTCCTCCTCCAAGTAGTCCCAAGTTTCCAGCCAGTGATGGCATCCCTGTATTTAGAGTTCCTTTGGCACTCACTATAAGTTTTCTCACCATAGCTACAGACTTACCGTAGCTCAGAGGTGTGCATCAACCTTCACTTGAGCCTGACTGTGATCTCCCATGGGCATCACCCCCTCCTGTGGTTAGGATTTCATGTCAATCACAGATAACATCAACCACGGTGCAGTCCAGATCCTTAAAAACTACCCACTGGGTTTTATTTCTTTTCAAACTATTATGGACTCTCATTGCTTTTTCCAAGTCTGTAAATATAAGCATATGACAGCCTTTCTCCATATGCTACATCCACGATGTGTAATAGATACATGGTTAATGATGGTACATTAAAATATCCTGTCTTCTTACGAATGGGTTCAACCTGTAAATCTCAAGAGAAATGTCTTCAGATGTGTTTGCGTGTGTGGTTTTTGTTTTATTAGGGAGGTGCTGCACATGCTCCCACACTTGTGGAAGTCGAAGGACAACTTCATGGAATTACTTCTTTCCTCCCACCACAAGGCTACAGAATTGAGCTTGGGTAGTTGGTCATGGTAGCAAGTGTCTTTGCCCACTGCTCCAATTTACCGACCCAGACCTGAAGTTGAACTTAACCAGTGATCACTGTGATAAGTGTCATATTGATAACACATATTCACCTGTTAAAAGCAAAGCCAGAATGAAGTCACAGAGGAAAGCTTAGAATATGAGGTGAACATCTATTTAACTGGAGGAGAAAAATTGAGAGAAATTGAATAGGAAGGAGAGTGAGAGTGAATTCCAGTGTGTCTCTGTTTTCTCTCAAAAATAAGCATGCTGCCTAAAGGGAGCAAGGCCTGAAAGAAGGAAGTTTTGAGTCTCTGGGCTGGAAAGCTAAGAAAGAAGCTGAGGACTGTGAGGAAGAGCCTTCATTGGTTCCTGACAAACCCATATGACTATGGGCTGAGGTCTTGTGGCCACCTCACACCCCCATCTCTATGAGGCCTAGAAAACTCCTTGGAGTCATTTGTACATCATGCTTAATTGTCCCTTTGAATATTGAATGAAATTTTTCATTTGAGAATTGTCATGAGGAAAAGGTAATGTCAGTGTGTGCATGCATGTGTGTGCATAATCTTTCAGTTTGTGCAATCTTTCAGTTCCAAGGATGTGAGAATTTCATGTCATAGTTACTTTTCTCACTGCTGTGACCTGACAGAAACAAACTAAGGCAAGAAAGGATGATTTCAGCTCCCAGTTTCAGGAGGTTACAGCCTGCTGTGATGGTGAGATCACATCACAGGGTGAGGCAGGGAGAGATGACTCTAGCCACAGAAGCTAATCATTCCTACTGACCCACTTCAGTCAGCCAAGCCCCACCTCCTAAAGGCCTTCAAACTCATGTCACATGAATCTGTGGGGGAACATTTCAGTTTCAAACCATAAGAGATAATAAATAGAATGAGTGGCTGCAGTTAGCTTTTCTACACATTCACAAACATAGGTTAAGAATACGCAGTTTGCGGACTGGAGTGTGACTCAGTTTTTAGAGTGCTGGCTTCACATGCATAAATCCCTGGGCTTGACCCTCAGTCCCATAGACACAAGCCTGGGTGGCACACTCCTGTGATCCCAGCACTCCAGAAGTAAAGGCGGGAAGATCAGAAGAGATTCAACCTTATCCTTGGCTACATATGTAGAAAGTTCAATGACAGCCTGGGATATAGGACATCCTGTATCAAAACAAACACAAACAAAACAGAATTCACAGCACAAATGAGCCATCTTAGCATTTCAAACCCAGCACGCAAAGTATTCAAGACGATTACCTCACCTTGGTTTTTCTTCTCTGAATATTATGGTTGTCTTGGAAAATCCACAGAAGATTGGGAAATTAACATCTGGAGAGGGGAGAGTTGCATGGATTTTGAGGGGGAAACAATGTGCAATATATCTGTTGTTATGGAACTTGATTGGGTGACTTATCAATAGAACTCTCATTGCATGTATCATCATGCATGGGCGGTCAATACAACCTCGAAGCCAGGTGCCACCATTTTAAGCATGAAGGACAAAGGTAAACCTTAGAGGTAGGTATTCATGTGCGTATACATGCTATGTGTTTGGAGCATGTATATGTTGACAAGTTATATACAATCTCAGTCTAACTGCAATTTCCTTTATTCCTAATTTGAAATATCATAATGCAATGGATGTCATGCTTATCGATCAAACTCTCTAAAATAATATACATGTAATTAATTATATAACTCATTCCTGAATTGCCTGAGTTGATAACAATTAGATTCTTACAATATAGTTGGCCTGTTAGGACATACCAGGCTGTCTTCATGCCAAAGGACCAAAGAAGACAGACTTCAGACAGTGCTTTACATGCTCTCATGTGACTGTATTTACCTGGAGATCTTGTTAGGAGAAAGCTTCTGATTCTCTGAGTATGGGTTGGGGATTTAGGCAGGATATATAACAGGAGCATCACCAGGAAGCTATTTTACAGCCTTGTAGGTGAACTCAGTGTGCAGCCAGAGTTGAGATCCACGATGTCAAAATGGTGGGAATTGTGGTTGTCTACATTCGTTGTCTCCTTACCTCTCCAGCGACAAGCCCTCTGAGAATCTTCAAGGGTCTGTAGTTCTCTGGCTGTGAACGTTGTCTGGAGAGCTTCAGCAAGCATTCCCCTGCTCTGCTACAGCCTAGGCTGCAGGTTCTGCGGAGATCTGCAAGCGCTTCAGGAAAGGATAGCACACACGGCATCAGTGAGAAGGACCTAGCCTTTGCGCCGCGGCCCGAGCGGCTGGCCTGGAACCACGTCATGCGCTCAACCCTCAAGTCGTTTTTATAGTCCTTGTGTCAGCTCTCAAACACCCCCTCCCTCTGGTGTTTATGACATTAGGCATCGCTATCTGGGAGTAATTGGGCGTACACACATTATAAATTATAAGTTTATTAAACAGTTCCTTACTGATGCTGCTGTGGTAGCTCAGTGCCTCACCTGAAGCAAAGCCAGGGCCTCTCAGAGAGGCAGCATCTCTAACTCCACCCCAGAGTGGCTTCAGATCAGAGGCTGTGTGGCTATTTTAACACTGGTAGATCTTCCTTCCTACCTTCCTTTCTTCCTTCCTTTTCTTTTTTTCTTTTTAGTATCTCTCGTTAGTTGTTTACCACAGATACCCAAATTTATGTAAGCCTCAGTATTGACTGAGACTCCATCTCCTCTTTAAAAAGTGTGTGATAGCAGCAAATAGATCACGAACATCTCAATAGCAACAAATTCTATTTCCTTCATCCCCATCCTGAAGGTTCTATCTGCAGTTGCCTGGATGTGTAAAAAAAGTAGTAAACCTGTGTCTATGTACACTTATTTTTAAAGACAAACTCTTGAGTATTAATCACTCAGCAGTAAAATCAATACTAATACTCTTAGGACTGTATGAAGTGGGATCGCCTTGAGAATGCTTTTGTTCATTCCTAATATGGTTAATGTAGGGAGGTTTGTTATTCTGCATGCTGCCTTAACAAGTATGGTAATATAAAATGCACGCAGTTGCACAGATGAGGAACCCCAACTTCCTTTTGCCAAATAGCAGGTGCGCTCCAGAGCCCTTAAAGGCTGATAGATATTTCATAAAATGTGCACAGTGCCATCTAGTGGTCCATTGTCAAGATTGCATATCCTAAATCATTTCGTGGAATGGAGATCACGACAGTAAGCAACCCATAGTTACAACTTCCTGCTGACTTCCCACTGAATCCCGACTTATAATTTCTCGATGCTCCTACTTAAATGGGAAAAAGACTGATAGTATTTTTCAATAATTAATATGATACTGAAGAGATGGACCCACAGTTAACAGCACGGGCTGTTCTTCCAGAGGATCCAGGTTCAATGCCCAGCACCCACATGAATGCTCACAACTGACTATACTTCCAGTCCTAGAGAATCCAATGACCTCTTCTGGCCTCTGTGGGTACCAGGCACACATGTGGTACACAGACATACATGTAGGCAAAAGACCCATAAACATTGAAAATAAGCCAGAAAACTGCAGAAGCATTGTGATATGGCAAAAACTAAGAAGACTTGTGTAATCTCAGTGCCAGAAACATACAAACACACTAATGTGGACAAGATTAGGCCTGGCATGGTGGCATGAGACTTCAATGCCAGCAGTCCTTGAGATGGGTCAACATTGTAGTTTGAGTCCAGTCTGGTCTACACAGTGAATGTCAGGCCAGTGGCAGGTGTTTCTCCACACCATTGTGCCCTGGGTTATTTACTTGGTCTCCACCAATAAGCTTTAGCTATTCAGTTTATTTATTTATTTATTTATTTATTTTTTATTTTTATTTTATTTTATTTTATTTAGTTTTTTCGAGACAGGGTTTCTCCGTGTAGCCCTGGCTGTCCTGGAACTCACTCTGTAGACCAGGCTGGCCTCAAACTCAGAAATCCGCCTGCCTCTGCCTCCCGAGTGCTGGGATTAAAGGCGTGTGCCACCACTGCCCAGGCAGCTATTCAGTTTCTTGCCTATCTGTAGCCATTTCTTTCTTCCCTTGACTTGGAAATGATTTTTCACACTGGACCTGATCATAGAGCTCTACTCAAAGCCAGTGTCTTCATCCTTGGCACAAAACTCAAATCCTGCTCATGGCTATGGTGCGTCCCCACTCCAACCTTGTCTATCTGGCCCCATCACAACTCTGTCACGATCTCATTCTGAGCCTAGCACTCCAAGCCTTACCGTAAGCCATAAGTTTTTACTACCTGTGTGACTGAGTGACACTTGTGTCCTCATCAGATTATTGGTTCCATGAAGCTGGAGCCACATTCTGTTTTCTGCATAACTTTGGGTTTTACAGCACCTTATTAATAATTATAAACCTGGTTTGACGTGATTTGAAATTATCTATCCTCACCATTGGCTAGACCCACAGCTTTGCTTTTCAGTGCACCAAGGCCTTGGATGTAAGGAAACACACATACTAAGCACATTTATTTTAAATTAGTTCAATATGACATCTACATCCTTTATTTTCCCATAACCATAAGTTATTATTTTCTGTGACATGCAAAGTGTTGTCAAGGGATTGGCTCTTTTAATCCACATAATCAAATAAAGGGATTAAAAACGTTATGAGAGTTGACCATACTGAAGTAGTGGGGGTTCATAGCATCACTGAGATTCTTCACAACTGTGACACATTGTCTCCTTGGGTTCACATATGTCCTTAGAAACCCCTGACTGATTGTTGAGTTACACTGGCAATTTTTAGTTACCACATGTGATTGTATGTGATTGTATGTGATTGTATGTGATTGTATGAAGGAACTGTGCTGGGTGCTGGAGGGACCGGCAGCTATAACAGCACTCGCAGACTGTTGTGTGCGTACACTGCAGAAAGGGACAGCCACGTTCAAAGGAGACACACGGCAAAGGTAGAAAACTTGGAGAAGACAGAAAGACATCCTTGAAGATGTGGTCCTGATGCTGAGGTGTGGTGAGACATGGATGAGAAATAAGCAGGGACAAATTTCAATGGACAACGTCCTTTTTGAGCCATGCATGGATTTCAAAATAATGGGAAATTCTGGAAGAAATTCACACAGAAAGCAAGTGACATGTCTTGTTGCAGTTCGAAAATGACGTGAGTTTGACCCAATTCCCATTCTCCTAACGTGTTGCAGTTACACTCTGAGCAACAGACTCACAGAGTACACACATAACAGTGACAGGAACCACAAGAATAAAAACAAGTCCCCCAAAAAGCTTTCATTGATAAGTGACCCTTTTCCAGGAGTGCCTTGAAATGCTAATTCAGACAGACAGATAAAAGCAGAGCTGGAGAGATGATTCAGAGGTTAGGAGCACTTGCAGCTCTTTGAGAAGACCAGGGTTGGGTTTCCAGATCTCACATGGCAGCTCACAACCATCTAAACCTCCAGTTTGAGGGAACACTCGCTTGTGGTCATCATGGGAATTGCATGCATGCGATACACACATACATAGACAAAAACACCCATAGCATGAAATAAAAGCTAATAAGTCCTTTAACAAGAATAAGGTATAAAACAACGTGGGAAAGACACTGAGCTTCCACCCCTACACTACTCACACACTTAAACACTGACCGCCAGCCTGTCCAGTCTTTTTATTTATAAATATTTAAAAAGAAACTAGAAGCACATAGCAATCCTGTACATCATTACTCATAATAACTTTGTTTCAGCCACAACTGGATCAGTTTAAATGCCCACCCATAAATGAATCAGTAACCAAAATGAAATTTCCATAGTGGCTATTACTCAGCAATAAAAAGGAGTTAGTTATCAATGCATGCCCAATAGAGATGATTCTTCAAATAGTTATACTAAGTTGAAGATGAACAAATAGAATTCCAGTTATTTATAATTCAATAAAATTATAATAGAAAACAAGAAAATCAGAGTTGCCTGATTGCATAGAATGGATTACAGGGGCACACAAGAATGCTTTCAGTGTTGATTGCTACTGGGGCGTCATAGTGATACTTGAAGACAAACAGAAAAGGACTTCCTGAGTATTTCAGGTTATAATTTTTGATCAGATTGTTCAGTAATCTATGACTTGGTTCCTCAGTGGTATAGCCTTGTCCTTCTGGGCTTTCCTTCCTATCCCCTCTTATCAACCTCCATATATACATATAGATCTATATATGGGTGTGTGACTATGTAAATATATGTATGCAAATGAATCTACTTTAAATACTCAAAATGGATTCTGACCTCCTTTAGGCACTTAGAACTTAGGTTCATTTCAAGCAGTCACTGGGTTCAGTGGGGAAATTTTTTAAGCCCGATTAACTTGAATTTGACTACTAACTTTGCTAGTGACTATTCTTACATCTACAGTTAACTACCCAGTTTCTCAGGTTTCCTGCATCTAACATAGAAATGATGACCATATTTCAAGGGAGGTTGTAACATAGAACGTGATGATTACCATTAGTTGCCAACTTGACAAGGTCTAGCCTCAGGTGACACCTGTAAATGTGTATAACAAAAGAGTTTCTAGTTCAGGTCATTGATATGGGAGGGCCACCCTGCTGGGCATATCATCCTATAGGATGGGTCCTAGACTTAATTAAAATAGAGAAATTGAACAGAACAGAAGCACTGCTTTCTCCATGCTTCCCAATTGTGGATGCAATGTGACCAACCACGTGACTTCCCCACATGGACTGCACCCCAAAACCATTCCTTCCTGAAGTTGCTTCTGTTAGGGATTTTGCCACGACAACAAGAAAGTAACCCATGCACTTGGTATGCAGTAAGTCATTTGTTGCTAAGTGGATGGTCTTAAGTCTTGGAGACAGACTTCTGCTCATGTACATCCCCACAGCAGCTGGGCACATGTGCAGTGGCTAGAAAACCCAGGGTAGTGTAAAGGAGCACACTGCCCTTCTGTGCGCTCTGGGCTCATGTGTTCACTCTGCTTCTGTTGTAGTGCACCTGGTGGACATTTGGAACGTCATTGAAGCATTGCGGGAAAACGCTTTGAATAACCTGGACCCAAACATAGAACTCAATGTGGCCCGCCTGGAGGCTGTGCTCTCCACTATTTTTTATCAGCTCAACAAGCGGATGCCAACCACTCACCAAATCCACGTGGAGCAGTCCATCAGTCTCCTGCTGAACTTCCTGCTTGCAGCCTTTGACCCGTGAGCCCCCTGTGACTGTCAATTACTCTCTCTGTGCTTGGGTTCTGTTTTCTTTTACACTTTCCTTAACTTCCTTGAATAATTTTCTAGATTTTTTTTATCAGATGTTATGTTCATAAATGAAAATTTAAAGGCTTCTGAGACAACTAGAGAGTAAACTAATACACAGGTGTGGACAGACAGATGTATCTTATGAGAAAACCTTGATTTACCATATCACCCCATATGTTACAGTTTGAGTGGATGCTCCAGGATGTGTTCTGATAGCTTACACACTGAGTAATTTGATAAAGCACAGAGAGAGAGAATAGGTTTAAATGGATTCTTTGCAATTTAACCTAAGACGGTAGTTTCTGGGGTGTCGTAAGAGCATCCTAGCTGACAGAAAATAAATTGAAAAGTTTCTTGGCTAGCTTAGAAAAGTAACAATGACCGGCCTCACATGGACTGGTCAGCCGTGTGCCACTGTGAAGCAGTGAGCCCCTGTCATGTACCACAGCTGATATGTACCCTCATTATCCCATAATTCCCCACTCAGAATCGGAGAACCTTGGAGCTGGCTGACATCTTAAAGAGTGCTCACCCAAATCTCATTTCACAGATGAAGGGCCTGAGGCACAAGGAGGTTGTCACTTTTCCAGTTCTTTATGGCATGTCAGTGGAGGGATGGGGACTGGGTATTCTGCTAAGGTTTTTCCTGTGGTGTACATGACAGCCACATAACCAGTGAAAATTCCAGGCCTTACATGATCAGTCTGCAATTTCAAAGGGCTGTTACCCTCAGTCCCCAGTGTGGACATGACATCTCCAATTCAGCTTTTATGGCATTTTGAATATTAAAGGGGGAATTTGCAAAGCTGACCTTTACAGAATTGTATTTTAATTCTGAAGACTTTGCTTATTCCCTTGTCTGAGGTCAAAAACATGTACATGGCAATGGAGCTGTGCCAGCCATGCTCATGGCATTGCCCTGCCCACTAAAGTCACCAGCTGTCACTTTGCTATTCACTTTGTCAAGGAATTGTCCCTGCTCAGTTTGACCAGCATACATTATTGCCTCTGTGATGAGAAGATTGTGAGAAATTTACAAGTTGAAAACAAATGCTTTTAGAATCAGCTGCCCAAATAGACAGGTTTCTTGCCTTGTGCACATTTTAAGGACTAGATCTGCTCTGGTCAGACCACTGTAGAAATTGGGACAAGACAGTGAGAGAGAGAGAGCTGTGGCTTCACATGGCAGGTGATATAACGGAACTGAATCATGGAATTTCTGTAAAGTGTCCCCATCCTGGCCCCTTAACAAGAACACACCAATGTCCAGACTTGTCACTAAAGACTGAATGGGACTCATTTGCTGTAAGTGCATGCTAGCTAGCATCCTATTACTAAGCCGAATACCTGACATAAGTAACTTGTAGCACCTTGGTACCTTGGGGCCTGTGTGTGAGGCAGTATATCAAAGGATCTGTTTACCCATGATGCCCTCATGAAGCAGGGAAAGGGCACCAGGGTCCCATCATACTCTTTGAGATCTTGCACTCAGTGACGTAAATTCCTTCCATTCATCTCTAGTTTTAAAGATTCTATCCCCTCCTAAAAGAGCCGTAAGCTGGCAGCCAGCCTTTAGTAGGGGAGGGACTTAGGTTCTAAATCACAACCAAATGTAATTGATGGAAAATATTAAAACAAATATGGAGTTGGAGACTTGGGGAAACTTGCTGCTTTTCCAGAGGACCCAGATTCGGTTCCCAGCACCTACATGGTGGCTAACAACCATCTATAACTCTAGTTCCAAGAGATCTAACACCCTCTTTGGGTACCAGGCATGCACATACATAAATGCAGGCAAGATACACACAGACTTTTTTAAATAAGGAATTTTTTAAATAAGTACTTTTTTAAATAAGGAACTATCATTTCCTCCTAAGTTCTAACTTATTTCTGGAAATGCATAGAGTCAAAGTTATAGCATAGCTTGTACCCAATTCTGTAAATATAGAAACAAGACTAGATTAATAATAGTGAAGGGATTGTCTTATGAAATACATGGCATTCAGCTCATAGGGTTAGACACTTCCCATTTGTTATTAAGACCATAGTGTTCCGTAAATAGCTGGTGATAATACTGCAGAATCATTTCAAGGCCACTTAAGATACACACACACACACACACACACACACACACTTTCCTATTAGGAAAATCTTTTCCTAATAAAAAGTATATATACATCCATCTATATGTATGTTCATGTGTGTGTATATACACACACTATGGTAAGAAGTAATTCACAGAAATGTAGAGACAATACTATCGCCAGCTCTTCCTGTAGCTTCAAAGCCCCTGGATTTGACTAGTCCCCACTGAAGGAGACTTATCAACACAGAACTGAAACTCCACTCTGGAAGCATCCGTGCTCTCTCTCCTCTGTCGTAGAATAGCTAAGTAGGAAATTGTACTGGTACTAGGTGTTCCCTCTGACAGTTTTTGAAATTTCAACATGAAATGCAAGCTCTCAAGAAGTTCTGCTCACTACAAATGTAACATTCAAGAATAAAATAAATGTTGATTTCTATTTCTTATAATAGTAAACTTATGCTTACCCAAATGAGCTCCAGTGTGGAGACATGATGTCACTTCCTGCCACCCACCACAGAGCCCATGTTTAAAGCAACTCGTTCTATTTTGCCAGATGAGAATGAGCCTGCGACTAGTAGAACAAAGATGGGCAGCTGCCGTTACACACTCGCTGGCATCTCTCAGGAGTTGTCTCCCATTGTCAATGGACTTATTTTTAAATTGGAAAATCCAATATGAAAAAGCAGAGGCACATTAAGGCCCTGCACTCTAAGGAGGTCATAGTTTTAAAATTAGGAAAAAAGATAGCAGACAGGTTACAAGCCATGTAGAAGGAGAATCTGCATTCAGAAAAATGTACTCATTGTTTTTAGCAGGGCCTTAAAAAGTATCAGAGTCGGCCATTTGGACCCTGAAATTATCACTAAAGCCCACTTCAGTTGAATGTATCCTAGGATTCCACATTTACCTTCCTACAACCATAGATCCCCAAGAAGAGCATTTCCCCAGCTCAAAAGTCTGGATCACATACAGTGTGCTTCCCATAGACAGCAAACAGCTCTGTAAAGCTGCAAAGCTCAGCAAAGACCTCTGTCTGGGTCTTCCTCGTAAAAGACACTGCCACCTACCCTATGGAGGGAACCTTCAATGTCAGGACTCACTGGCCTATGCCACACTCACCACTCTGTCACTGGGGAGGTGAGTCCTTGAGTCTAGCCATCTAAAGAAACTGTTCTTCTGGGCTTTCCATCTCAATATGGCTGTTTCCCTGGGAACACCCACAACCAGCTTGTAAACAGATCTGCTCCATGGCCACCGTCTCACTTTCCTAGAGGTTCTAGATAAATGGATGGAAAGTTCTGGAAAGAAGGGGCAAGAGATGGAGACAGAGGCTGTGAGGGAAGAAGATGGAGTCAGAGCTTGAGCCAGGCTTTCCCCCCTCCCTCCTCTCCACAAACACTCATGAGGTGAACTGCCACCTGCCCTCTGCTACCAGGAGCCCTCCCCTGTCACATCCTCCTTCAGAATCCTCCAGTCAATGCTAACAAGCTATAGTCACCTTTTGTCCATAACTCAACTGAGGAAATCCCTTTGAAGAGCTTGGAGGAGCTTCACTGCTGATAATGTATTTTTACATTACGGAATAGTCGAACAGAAAGAGAAATAACATGGCAGAAAGTTGTAAGATGAAGATAATTCTTAGATTTCTAAGAAATTCGGCCTCTGTGAAGTGGTTACTCTGGTACTCTGGTGCTCTGGTGAACCTTCTGTGAGGTGGTCACCGGCTCTGGTGCTCTGGGGAGCTTTTTGCCTTTCACGGTCAAGTTGACCATCATTCATCAATCCTTCTGTTCATTCTCCTCCACTCATAGAGAGCATGCTTGACTATTCATTTGGCCATCTCCCATAAGATGGGACTGTACCTCATTCTTCTCCCCATAAACAGCTCCTGAGACCATACACAACATGAAGATGAGTCAAGCAAATTTCAACAGTTGGCCTCTCTCAGCTCTTGCCTTAGCTCTTGCTGTGGCCATTTCTTTTTCTTTTTCTTTTCTTTTCTTTCTTTTTTTTTTTAAGATTAATGTCTCTGTTGCCCTTTCCTCCAGAAACTAGCAAATGCTAGTAGTATAAAGTTCATACTCTGTGCAGAATGTGTTCCTGGCTACTAATATGAACAGTTGTATTGTTTAAAATTCTTCAATGTGCATCTCTTATTTTCTTCCTAGTTCTCTCAAAAATACTACTGGCAATGTAATCATAATTTTATTAGCTTTCAGTCCAGTCATATCTTCCCCTTTAAGAAGCTTTCTCACACCATTGGTTATACAATGACAGTGGCCACCATTTTGTTTTGGGGTTTTTGGTTGTTTGTTTTTGGTTTTGCTTTTTGTTGTTGTTGTTTTGGTTTGGTTTGGTTTGGTTTTTTTTTGGGGGGGGGTTGGCATTTTTGTTGGTGTTTTTTTTTTTTCATTATTATTCCCATACGTATCTGGTTCACTCAAAGTCCTATTACAGCAATGACCAGTATTCTAGGGAGTAGTGTTCCAAGCTGCATTTTTAAATCCAAATCTTCCAATGATAACATGGCTACGTGTGGGTTGCTTTTCTCATCTCTATGACAAAGTACCTGATAGAAGTGACCTCAGGGAAGGACAGGCTTCTCTGACTCACAATTTTAGAGACACTTTCCCTCGTGGCAGATGGGTTTACACTGTCAGGAACTGCAGGAGTTTGCAACACAGATGGTTAGACGTACCGGCCAGGAAGTAGGGTGAGCTCCAGAAGCAAGGTTGACCATAGCCTACATGGCCTGTCTTCTCTTTCTCCAACTCGGCACCACCTTCTATCTATAACCTCCTCAAATAGCACCACCAGCTGGCAATCAAATATTCAAACACATGGACCCATGGGGAGCGTTTCACAAGCAAACATGAGGGACAGTAACAATGCAATAGTTTTAAGAAGCATCTGGTACTCACTGTGGGCCAATAACAAATTTGGCAATATTGTCAGATGTTCCAGGAGAGGAGGTGATGCTGGGGGTACAAACAAAGACTAAACAGCTTCAGGTGCTGCAGCATCGTAGTGGATGGTGTGGACAAAAAATACATACATGCATGCATGTATACATACATACATACATACATACATGCTTTCATTTTCTTTTAGGACTTGAGTTAGTCTATCTTTACATTTTCTATTTCATATTTTCAATATGAGAATTAATGTGCTTTTCCTCCTCTCAGACTTAGTCTGTGTGTTTCAGAATATCAGGCTGATGCTTCATGGGTAACCTTTCTGGTTATACTGGCAGGGTGTATGAGAATGAAGTAAGGTAAACTGTTGTACATTACAGCATTGTAGTCTGTTTGTGGCCACAATGTAGGACTGTCCATCATATGGCCGTATACATAGAGAACACTGAATCCTGGCAGGGTATGCTCTGGGTCATGTGCCACACCTTGCAGGGTCTACTAAATAGCCATGCTCATCCTGAGCCCCAGGTGCTTTAAGAAAAGGACCAGGGTACCCTCAATACCGGAATGTAACATTATCCTGGAATTCTGCCAAAATTTTTCTGCCTTTTGACTTAAAAAAAAAAAAAAAAAAAGCTTCTGATATCTAATGCAAATAGACTACAAAGTACACAGCCATTTCTCTGTGTCCCAACAAAACATGTTGTTCAGTCTTAAGACTTCAGAGACATAGACAGAAAGGGAAGCACAGGAGTGGCATGTACCTAAACGTACCTTCTTTCTTCTGCTATCCCTGTGATGATGCCTGGGAGCTGAGGACACCCTGAGTTCATGGAAGCCATCGAGTGCTCTTCTGTAGTGATTGGCACTTTTTTTTTTTAATCATGGAAAGCTAAAATAAAGTCATTTCCCAAAGACTGTTTATAGTAGTAAACAAGTTGAATGTTCTTACTATCTCTCAGACATACTCTTGGAATGGGCAGGAAAGGGAATTCCAGGGTGTACAAGGGTCACAATCATTGGCCCTAGCCCAGCCGGAAAGCTCCTGCCAAATCCACCTTGCTCAGGATCGGAAGTATTTCCCTGGTGTTCCACTACCTTTGCAGAGGAGATGCCAGGAGCTTAGAAAGATGCCAGGGCCAGTCAGAGGGCTTGTGTTTGTTCATACATTACTGCTTCCAATCGCCTCAAAAAAGCCAAATACAGATCTCATCACTTCCAAATTTACGGCATTAAGGGGCATAAAGTCAATCATTTAGTTTTTACTCACACATTTCTGCCATTGTAAGTCAGAAGGTTTCTCTTTGATTTATGCATTCACTAATTGAGCTTGGATGCCGAGAGCTTTCTATGAGATGTGTGCTGTGATAAGCTGCAGACAGATAAATAACAATAAGACGGGAAGTGAGGTGCCATTTATAAAACCTGTGCACAAAACAAGCCCTTCCTGTTTTAGAAATGCTAAGTGAGGGCTAAGGTTTTCTGCCTGTTCAAGAAAGCATTTGTCAGATTTCAGAGCTCACATAAGGGGATGAAAGTTGGCATGGGACTCCGTAGCTTCAGATGGGAAACTCCCTTGGCAAGGTGGCGAAAGTGAACTCTGCTGAGGTCAGGTTGGTAGTGCAAGTCTGTCAGAATCTGTTTGTTGTTTTCCTTCTTCCAAAAATCAGATTTCCTTTGTCATAACCTTTCCTCTAAAAAGTATATCCTGGCTGACGCCAGTCAGTTTGTCATAAGGTAGTCATGGGAAGCCCTGCTTACTTTTGATTACAATGAAGTCCACTTTACCATAATTGATGGTTTTTAATATAGATTCCACAGTTATCCACATATTTTTCAGACAACGAGTTATGTATGTGCTCTCCTCTTCTCATTGTCTAGGAAAGCTGGCATGATTCCTGAGAGTGGCAACAAAGTATCAAGGAAAACAAAGGAGTTAAGAGACCATGAATTTATGAAGCAATTTCAGATTGTACTTTTGATAATTTTGCTCGGATTTATCTGATTCTCAGAAATATCTTGTTGGGTATTAAGTACTGTAGTCAGGGTTCTCTAGAGTCATGGAACTTATAGGTCGTCTCTATATAGTTCATGACTTACAGTCTGTAGTTAAATTTCCCAGCAATGGTCAGCAGTAGCTGTGAATGAAAACCTGAGAATCTAGCAGTCCTCAGTCCCACAAGGCTCGCAGGTAAAGAAGATTGCATCTTCCTCCTTCCAATGTCCTTATGCAGATCTCCAGCAGCAGGTGTGGCCCAGAGGTGTGCATACCACCACACCTGAAACTTGTGTCTTCCAGACTCAAGATCTAGATCACAGGTGAGCCTTCTAATTCTGGATTGTAATTCACTCCAGATAGAGTCAAGTTGACAATCAGAAATAGCCACTACAAGTACTAAGAGAACAATTTGATAGGCTGTTTTGAGATCAAACTGTAACAGAAAAGAACCATTTGCAAAAAGCACAAGTCTGATATAATTGACATAAAGCCAGAATCTTTTCCATTGTGCCTGAAGACAGTGGCAAGAAATGTGAGCAAGCACACATCATGAGCTGGCCTCTGTATATTGAAAAGGAAACCATTACAATTTTGCTACTTTATTTTTAAAATAAAAAATGTTTAATAAGAGATGACACACTAAATTTCTTAATTTTGTAATTTCTTTTTGGGGCATTCTCTGAGATTTTTACGCTAGTGAGGAATCAGCCGCATCCAGACTTCAAATTTCCAATGAAAAGCTGGTGTGGTTATGTCTCTAACTACTGTCCCTGCAGTCAGATTCCAATGTATCTGCCAGGATGCATGCAGCGCTCTCAGGCACAACCAGCTTTGCTCATTCGTGATTATTCTTTTTGTCACTCTTAAGAGTAGCAACCCTCACAGCCATGAACATCGACTATGATATTTTTATGATTCTAGTGATATTAGAATGAACAATTTGTTCCAGATGGTACATAGCTTCAGTGAAACACTGCTCTCCAAATATTCCTGATGTGTTTTGCGAATGACATGTTCATTAGACTCCATAAGTCAATGATTTGGCAGCCTCTCTGTTAGTTTTGGAAGAAATCCAACAGTCCAAAGAGAACTCCTATTTTTATAAATGTCAGGGCCATGTGTACCTGTTTGTGTGTGTGTGTGTGTGTGTGTGTGTGTGTGTGAGAGAGAGAGAGAGAGAGAATGTGTGAGTGTGTGTGAGTGTATGGGTGTGTGAGTGTGTGTGAGAGTGTGAATGTGTGTGAGTGCAAGTGTGTGTGAGTGTGTGAGAGTCTGTGTGTGAGAGTCTGTGTGTGTGAGTGTGAATGTGTGTGAGTGTGAATGTGAGTGTGTGAGTGCGAGTGTGTGTGGGTGTGTGCGAGTGTGTGTGAGTGTGTGTGAGTCAGAGGTTGACATGAAGGGCTTTCCTGTTTCACTCTCCACCTTATTTCTTTTTTTTATTTACCGGCTTTTTAAAAATTTATTTCATGCAATGTATTTTGATCATAGTATTTCCCCTCCCCCAATGCCTCCCAGATCGTCCCTACATCTACATACCTATCTACCCAACTTCACGATCTTTCTGCCTTAAAAAAAAACAAACAAAAAATAAAACAAAACAAAACGGCAAAAATACCAAAACAAAGGTGATCACGAGGTCTGCCTCAGAGTTGTTCCACTCGGTGACACTCCATTGGAAGACATCTTTCTCCTCTGCCAGCAGGTATCAATTGCAGTAGCTTCCTTAGGGGTGGAACTTCATGCTTACTGCTCCTTTTCTGTGCTGGCATTTTGTTTGGCTTGAACTTGTGCAGGTCTTGTACCTGCTGGGCTGTTACAGTCTTTATAAGTTCGTATGTGCATCTTTCCTGCTGTGTCTTAATGGCACTGTTTCTTTGCGGTCATCTACCACCTTTGGCTTATAGTCTTCCTGCCTCCACTTTCGGACAGAGCCCTGAAGACCCTGGGGAGGAGTTTGATGAAGATGTTTAATATAGGAATGAGTGCTGCAAATTCTCCCACTCTCTGCACTCTGTCCAGTTGTGGGTCTCTGTGTTAATTACCATCTACTGCAAGAGGGTTGTGTGTGTGTGTGTGTGTGTGTGTGTGTGTGTGCACGCGTGCACGCTATGGTTTTACTGCCATTGTTCTTTAACATAATAATAGTACTAGGTTTTTCCCTGGGGCTCATAGCCTATACTGGCCACTTTAGCGGTGTCAGGTATTGGATTCATCTTACAATATGGGCCTTTAATCCAATCAAAAGCCCATTGGTTAAGCCCATAACATTTGTGCCACTATTGTACCTTGCAGGCAGAGGCTGTTGTAGGTCACAGGGTTCCAGGCAGAGGCTGTTGTAAGTCTCAAGGTTCCAAGCAGGGGCTGTTGTAGGTCACAGGGTTCCAGGCAGAGACTATTGTAGGTTACAGGATTCCTGCTTGAGTGACAGATGAATACTTATTGTCTTCTATGGCATGCATAGTAACTTACAATACCATAAACACTAGTCAGTAGGGGTGGCACTTCTAGCTGAACATAAGCTCAATGACATATATAAGTAGTATCTTCAGCTATAGGGCCTTACTGTCATATTCTAGAAGGTAGCAAACAGTATTGACAGTAGTCTGTGGTGTTCGACAGGGTCTGTGGGACTCCTTTGGCCAACAGCTCAATGTGATGTTATTCATTTCTGATAGTGTAGGTTTTACTTGGTAGTATGTGATGTCTATTTGTGCATTGTCTTCTCCATTATATGACGACTCAATTTAACTTCCATATACGTATACGTATGCATATACGGGAGCTTCTATAGTAGGACGTCTCCACATGGGTTTTCTAAAAGCTTTCAGTGTTAGCTGCCCCTCCCCATATTCCCTCCTTTTCCCTACCCTCTCACTCCTTCTCCATTTAATCCTAGCCCAGTCTCCCCTTTATGTCTCCATAACACTGAATTCTCTATTCCTTTCTTAAGAGATTACCTCCTTCCTTGTCTCTTACAAGGTCCCTGACCTCTGTGGTTATTCAGATTATAACACACATCTAAAGCTTAAAACATGACACCTATACATAAGACAAACCCACACAGTATTTGTCTTTGTGGTCTGGTATGCCTCACTCAGGGTGATTGTTTCTAGCTCCATCTATTTACCTGCAAATTTCATAATTTCATTTTTAACAATTAAGTAATAGTCCATTGTGTAAGTGTAACATATTTTCGGTATTCATTCATCAGTTAGTAGACATCTAGGTGGTTCCCAATTTCTGACTATGATGCATAGAACAGCAATACACATGATGAATAAATATCTCCATAGAGACATAGAGTCCTTTGGGCGTATACCCAAGAGTGGTATCGCTGAATTTTGTAACAAATATATTTTCAGCTTCCTGAGGAACTTCCACAGGATTTCCATACCAGTTTTCTACCAGCAGTGAGTAAGTGTTCCTAGCACCCTTGCTGGTATGTGCAGTCATTTGTTTTATTGATCATGCCCATTCTGAAGCGTGTGAGATGAAATCTCAAAGTAACTTTAATTTTCATTTCTCTAGTGGCTAAGGATATTAAACATTTTAAGTGTCAGCCATTTGTGTTTCATCTTTAAGAACTGGGAACTCTGTTCAGTTCTGTAACCCATTTTCAAATTGAATTGCTTTCTTTGTGTTCTGGGCGGAGGGTTGCTTGTTTGCTTGCTTGCTTTGTTTTGTTCTTTGTAGTTTTTTGGTTTTGTCAGATATATGACTTGGAAAGGTTTTTTTTCCCATTCTGTAGGCTTCTGCTTTGCTTGAACGATGTATTCTTTGCTATACAGAAGCTTTTTAGCTTCAAGCTTTCCCATTTATTAATTGTTGGTCTCAGTGCCTGTGTTTCTGGCATCCTGATCAGAAAAGTCTTTCCTGAGCCAATGAGATCAAGTGAATTCCTTACTTTCTTTCTTGTACCATTCAGGAAATTTGGTGTTGTGTTTAGGTCCTTTATTTGGAGTTGAGCTTTGGTTCAGGGTAGCATACATCATATAGTTTCCTTCTTGTATATGTTTGATGCTTTCAGTTTGACCAGCACCATTTGTTGAAGATGCTGTGTTTCCTCCTGTGTGTTTCAGCTTCTTTTAAAAACTAAGTGTATGTACCTATGTAGTGATACTTGGATCTTCAGGTTGATTCCATTAATCAATGTATCTGTTTTTATGCTATGTCATACGGATTTTTATTTCTATAACTCTGTATTACAGGGTAAAATTGGGAGTGGTGACACTTTTAGCCATCTTTTATTACTCAGGATTGCTTTTGATATCTGGGTTTGTTTGTTTGTTTGTTTGTTTTTTAATTTCCATGTGAAGTTGAAGGTTGTTCTTCAACTGAGAAGAATTTTGTTGGAATGTTGATGGGGATTTTATTGAGTCTGTACATTGCTTTTGATAGGATGGTCATTTTCACAATATTAATCCTCCTGATCCATGAGAATGGGAGACCTTTCCATCTCCTGGAATCTAATTCAATTTCTTTCTTTAATATCTTAACATTTTTATTATACTTTAGTCTGTCGCATCCTTGATTAGAGTTATCCCAAGGTATTTTTGAAGCTATTGAGAAAGGTACTGCTTCCATGATTTGTTTCTCAGTGGGTTTGCCATTTGTATATAAGAAGGCTACTGATTTTGTGTATTAATTTTATATACTTCTACTTTGCTGAAAGTGTTCATCAGCTGTAGAAGTTTTGTTGGATTTTTGAGGGTCTTAAATAAAAAATATGTCATCTGCAAATGAGGATGTTGTTCTCCTTTCTTTCTTATTTGTCCTCTTGGTTCTTTTCAGATTTTCTGTTGTTCTGGCTAAGACTTCAAGTGGTATATTAAATAGGTTTGGAGCGAGTGGACATGCCTATCTTGTTTCAGATGTTAGTGGAAATGTTTTCAGTTTCTCTCTGTTTAGGTTGATGTTATCTGTGGCCTTGCTTTATGTTGCCTTTGTAATGCTGAAGTAAGTCCCTTATACTCCTGATCTCTCCAGGATGTTTACCACAGAGGGCTGTTGGATTTTGTCAAAGGCCTTTTCTGCATCTAATAAGTTGAGATGCGTTTTGCCTTCCAGTTGGTGTATGTGGTAGATCACACCTGTCGATTTATGCATATTGAATCATCCCTGCCTCTCTGGGATGAAGCCTACTTGATTATGGTGGGCAATCTTTGTGAATTATGCTCCCAAGTATTTTATTGAGAAATCCTGAAGATGTGTTTCTAAGAAATACTGATTTATTTTTTGAGACACATTTCTCTCACTAGATCCTAGAGCTCATTGATTTGCCTAGGCTGGCCAATGATCTATCTGGATCTGCCTCTTTGGTGGTGCCATTACAAATATATGCCACTGTATCCAGCTTTGATGTAGGTGTTGGGGAGTCAAACTTAAGTCCTCATAATTTTGTGGCAAATACTTCAGCAAGCCATCTCTCCAGCCCCAGATCCTGTGTTTTGACCTCTTAAAATACTAGCTGTCTTTTTAAATCAAATATATCACACTCAAACAATTGGTTTGTGCTTAGAAAATGACAATAGTTGAAAAGAATGTGTTCTTAAAGATTGTCTTTTGGGGACCTGCTCTTTTCTGCAGAGAAATGAAGGGGGGTGGGTCTGAGAGGGGGTAAGAGGAGTGGAGGGAGGTGAAACTGTGGTTGGGGTGTATTGTATAAGAGAAGAATCTATTTTCTATAATAAAATAAAATACCAAATTAATAAATAAAAGTTGAACTTGAAAAAAAAATGTCCACATAGTTAACCTAATTTAAAATTTAAAATTCTCTAAAGAAATAAAATATGAAGTTTCTGAAGTCTGTTTGAATAAATTATAGAGACTGGAATCATGCATAAAATTATTTCGTGAAACCCAAAGAAAATAAGCAAGATCTGTTATGTGAAGCCATCACTATCCAGGGCATATTTCTCTGGCTAACGGCCTATATTTTGAGCAAGTGACTTATACAACAAATAAACTAGAAGATTCTGATGTCTCTTGAAAAACAAAGCATCACATAGACAGTTTATCAGCAATGCATGGTGGCTCGTATTCACAACCCTTTCTAACGTGTGTCTACATAATGCATGCAGCCGTGTATCCTACACTTTCTACAGCGCAGAAAATGTCAACGTTATTTATTAGAAGTACCCTAAATAACATCATTTTTCTGTTATCATTGAACAGGGAAGGCCATGGTAAAATCTCAGTATTTGCTGTCAAGATGGCTTTGGCTACATTGTGTGGAGGGAAGATCATGGACAAGTTAAGATGTAAGTTGTCCCCTGCTCCTCTCTGCTCGTGCGCCTAATCCCTGTCACATCCCCTGTCTATCTCTGTCTTCCCTCATTCTGTGAGAGCTGTCCCAAATGCAGTCTTCTTATTTCCACATTATATAAATGTTAATGAAATGAACATTCCCCTCTATTTTTGAATTATCATTATTTATAACTTCCTGAGCACCTCCAAAATAGAATCTTTCTTATATTAAAATGTTCAGTTTTCACTGATTTAAAATGGTATTGGTATTGGGATTTTACCTAGCCGTTTACCCTATGTATTATGAGTTTGGCATGGAAAGGGCATGACCAGGGGCACCGATCATCCATGTTGTCAGCCCAGGCCTGCCATTGATGTTAAGTTACACTATGGATGTGATTTTATTTCTTCAATCTCTAGTTTCCTTCTGTAGCTCAACTGTGGGGTTTTATTAAACCTGGAAGGTGCCTCCAGGCTCTGTTAACCATGGAGGACCTACCTCCATTTCTTCTTTCTTCTTCTATTTGACTACCAAATAGTCAAAAAGGAAAGAGTAAAAGAAGGAAAACCTTTGCTTCTTTGGAATCTAGCCTGACATATATGGAAACATTTTCTCCCTGGATAAGCAGATTAGGGAAAGGATGGTGAAGCTGAGGCAGCATCAACTTCCTTCCTTTCCATAATTTCCTTTCATGGAATAACCAATGCTTCCGGAAGTCAGAGAAGCCCACTCAGATCCTGGGCCCAGTTAGCCTCTCTTTGGTTAGCCTAGGAAATAAAGAAATTGAAAACTATCTCCTCCATTGTTTGACTGGAAAATAATAAATCAGAAGTTCTGGGAGCCAGTGGCATTTAAAGAGAAATTTGCTCTTTAAATGGCTTCAGCACTAGGAGGCATTTTCTTCAAGATTAGGCTAAGAGAAGAAAGTTTAACAAAAAGAACTGAACCAGAGGTTCCTGACTGCTGCATCATGTCACAATTGGCCATTTATGCTGAGGACATAGAAAAACATTTCAAGAATTAAAATCTTCAGAAGCATCTTCTAATGCTCGTTCAATGTCATATTCATGCACAAATGAATGAATGAGTCCTGTATTAGAGTAAGTTTGAGACAAACTGATGAAAGGCAGTTTTCTAAATGTCAGAACCCTTTGGGCCTTTCATGAGGCCAGCAAGCCCTCATCCTGGGAGACCCAGGTTCTTCTGCTCAGCTCTCCTGGGACTCAGAAGTTGTCATCCGTTGGGGACAGCCATCTTGTCAACCACCTATCCCTCTCCGACCTGGCCAGCCTCATTGCCCATCCCAGGCCAGTCACTAAAACAGCTACAGCTACATGAAAAATACGGCAGACATATCACTCACTTTCACGTCCTAGGCTGGGAAGAGCCACTCTTCCTTTTAGGCAGGATCGGAGTTGAAAGGAAGGTGAGCAAGATAGCACTGGAGGTCACACACAGACGGGAGAACTTAAAGTTAATCCTGGGATTGCACTGAGATTTCTAGGAGAACCAGCTCCTAGGAATTGTCCTCTGATCTCTACATGCATATAAGATATTGGCACAGATATATGCACATGCATGTGCACACGAACACATGCACACTCATTTTTAAAATATGCAACAAATCTATGGTTGCTAGGCAAGCAATTAACAACGTGAACACAGTTTAAAGTTCAAGCCGGTTTGAAGGAGATTTGGAGCAGGGGGTTGGCTTTGTTTGTTTATTTGGGTTTTTTTGTTTCTGTTGTTTGGTTTGGTTTGGTTGATTGTTTGGCTTTTGGTTTTTGTTGGTTTGTTTGTCTGTTTGTCTGTTTTGGTCCTCTGCGTCCTTCTTGTACAACCCCTGAGATCAGAGAAAGCAGTGTAATGGCTACTGAGCTTTCTCCTCACCCTGGGCAACGTCCTCCAAAAAGCTAGGTGAGCAAAGCAGGCTGCACTCTACTGGCACAGACAGTCTTCTTTAACACAGTAAAGGAAGCAACCACAGCAGGAATCCCATTGGAGAGCCATGTCCCAAGGTCTAATGAAAAGTACATGGTGTGACCACCATGCATCTTACTCCCATCTCAAGAGCAGTGGACCTCAATTATCATCTTATATCGCTGGTTCTCTGGCTGAAGAGTCTCTCTTAGATGTGTAATCCCAGGAAGATGGTTTGAATGGCTTCCAGGTAATTATGTTGAAGGCAGTTTGATCTTGATTATAATTGGAAGCAATTTGATTTGAAAAAAAATCTCTGTAAAATATTAGTACAAAATGAATATCCTTCATCACCAATATTTCCAGCTTGGATAATAGATAGTGACTGAATGAGGCAATCTAGCCACATATAGCCATGACTGTCTCGTGGTAGATGGGATTGAGAGTTTTTTAATGAAGTTTTTCTTTGCTGGATCTTGTCTTAGTGGTAAAGCAGACAAGCCATGATTTTTTTGCATGTGCTACTTTTGTGATAAGAAAAAGTAAAATGAAGTATGGAAAGTTTTTCCAGATTTGGATTTTTGTTTTCACTTCTGTAAAATTGTCTAATGTATTTAAGCCAATATCATAGCCGACTTGTTTAGTAATATATCTATTTTTGTTCGTGGGAAGAAAAGATATTTGGTTTGTTCCAACTGTCCCTTTTTATTGGAGAGAACAGAACAATAATTGGCTGAATTTTTTTAAAAGCAAAAGAGAACAAAACAACATAAAAATGAAGCAAATTTTATTAAATGATTACCAACGGAATAAAGGGGGCACTAACTCCATTTCACATCACACTCTCTGCTACCCAGGGCCACCACCAACCAATATGCATGGTGTTCACCATGTTGCTCCTGTGGAGAGAAGGGCACTTTCTGTGGGTGGATGGCAGAGCTCCATAAACGTACCCTCCTTTCCTGGTTGATTGTTCTCATCTTGTAATTAACTGCTTTAGTGGGTTGGAACTGTTGAACAGTCCTGTGGGTTGGTTCTTCTTAAATATGTCCTGCGTATCGGTACCCAAGCACATGTATGTACACGCATACTCCCATCTATGTGTGCGAGTGTGCTTGGGTGCATGTATGAACGAAGCCAGAAGGTAGCCTTAGTTGTCTTAGGGAAGAATTTTGTCTGTCTCATTTGAGACAGGATTTCTCATTAGCCTGGAGCTTACTAATTAAACTAGACTGGCTGGCAAGTGAGTTCCAAGGCTCCTCGTGTTTCTGCCTTCCTAGTGCTAAAATTGCAAGCATTCTCCACCACCCCCAGCATGTGTACATAATTCTACGGAGCAAATTAAGGTCTAATGCTTACCAGCCAAACACTGTACTAACTCAGCCAGCTCTCCAACCTTAAAGAAGTTCTAAGTCCAAGGCCATAAGCCTGGGCTAATATATTTTGTCTAAGTGTTTTGTTTGTTTTTATTGGGTTTCGGGGCTTGTTTGTTTGCATTCATCAAATTTCTCTCTCTGATTGGGTTGATCTGCTTTCACAACTGCCCCCCAGGCTTGCTTGAAATCCTTCATTATGTCCTTGACATCATCCAGACACAATCTGAACTGCATAGCAGAAGTTTGAAGGCTTTTTATATCTGTGTCAGCATCTGCTATGCCCTGGTGCCCTGACCCCACTCCCAGGCACCTCCATGATCCTTTGCACGGCCCTTTGTCCTGGCTCTGTTTCCTTAAGCCGACTCCCTCCTCTGTGCTGGCTGCCCAGTGGCCTTTACACTTTGCCCTGAGGAGCTCCTCCCTCTGCATCCACCCTGCTCTTCCCGTATTCACACCATCATGTTACAATCTGTGCTGTTCTGTGTGGCATCCTTCTGGCTTTTCTCAACCCACCACGCCTCCCAGAGAACAAGAACCACATCCTGGTTTCCCGTGTATTACTGATTAGGGAATGCTACCCATTTAGTGTGTGTTAGGTTGATTGCAGCTGAATGAACCAAGGAAGGCAAATTCATGTTATGGTGCTGTAAGAAACCAAAAGGGGCTTATAATATGAATTGGAGCCACAAGACAAACTCCCACAGACGAATGAATAATGTCAGCAACAGAAAGTATACAGTATGGAATTAATCGTGAAAATATTGTGTGAAGTGTTATTCTGAATGCTTTATATCTATTAACTGATTGAATCCTTGAGATAATCTTTCATTTTATACACATACTCATATATATTGCAAGCTTATCACCTAAAGCCAAAAATTAAAGTACAAACATGAATTATTTTCTTATCAACTTCAGAGTTCCTTCATAGTATTTTGACGACCTGAGTAAGCCATCTATCACCGCTTCCTGATAATCTCTGTGGCCCATACTTGCTTTGGCTCTTACTTAGCCTTCCTCAACACAGATAAAGTTCACCTTAGTGTCAAGTGTGTGGAAGGTCATTATGAGTACTCCAGGCTCTGTTCTAGTTAGAGATATATTCATGACTTTTCACTGTGCCCAAATAAATCGAAAAAGACAGAAACCACGTATGGGGTGATGATTTCCTTGGGTTTACAGTTCAGCAAGAACAGTCTACTACATTGAGGACAGCAGGAGAACAGGACAGGATCCTGGCCATAGCAGTGAGAGGGTGCGGTGGCTTGTTCATATTAGGTCAGATCAGGAGGCATGAGGACCATCCAGGGGAACCTGAGGTGGGATGTCATTTAAGGTCCACCCTCCCCTGAGAGCTTATATCTGCATCATGCCTCCCACTCCACAGGTTCCATGACCTGTCAACGAAGCACCAATAGCTACATGCCAAGTATTCAAAAATGTCCATGGTGGGAGGGAGTTATGTCCATTCAAACCAGAACAGAAAGGTTGCCTAAAAGCCCAGGTAATATCAAAAGTGTCCTGGCTTAGAAAATTGGATCCGCAAGGAGACAGGGTGACCCTGTTAGAACTAGCCCACCTGCCTCAAAGCAAGCAAGATGGTGGCTCCCATGAAAAAGCCACTCTGGTTTTCCTTTCTCTCTGTCCATTGGAATGTTTCCCACTTCTACAGGTAAAATTAATCAACATGTTTTCCTGATGACAGCCTATTTTTTATTTATTCGTGACTGGCCAGTCTGACTAGAGCCTGAGTAAAGCTCAGCCAGCAAACAACATTGCAGGGGTGGTGAAGACAACACTTTGGTTCAAACTGAATTTCTTCCTGAATTGACATAAAATTATTTGTATTCATTACTTATGATACATTTTGCTCATAAATGAATTGTGAAATGGTTAAATCAATCTGGTTAACATATGCACCTTTTGGTGTATTCATCAACTGTATTAACAATTTTTCATTAGTTTGTCACCCAGCTGTGCGGCCTCTCTCCTGAACTTGTTCCTTAGCTGTAACTACATACCCTGTGATGACACATTTCCAGGTCTGACTGTCTGTTAAGCAGCCCAGGGTCTAGTAATCACCATTCTACATTCTGCTTCTGAATTCAGCGTGTTTATATTCCACATGAGTCTGAATATGTGACATTGTCTTTGTGTGTGTGGCTCATTTCACGTATCAGAATGCCCTCTGAGCTAATCACACTGCTGCAGATGGTAAGAGCTCCTCCTTTTGTGGCTGAACAATACTCCTCTGGTGATATGCCCGCTTACTTATTTCTTCATTTATTAAGGGACACTTGGCTTGATTGTACCTCTTCATTGTTGTAGACATGTTAGCATAAACATGGAAGCAAAGGTATTTCATCAACAAATTAGTTTCATTTAGATGTACATTGGTTATGCATCCAAAATTATATCTAAATAAAACTATTTGTTGATCTTCCTGTGGGGTTTCTAGCCCCTCTGTAATCCTTCCTCCTATTCTTCCATAAGAGTCCCCAAGCTCCATCCACTGTTTATCTGTGGGTGTCTGCATCGGTGTGAGTCATTTGGTGGGTGGAGCCTCTCAAAGGACAGCCATGCAAGACTCCTGTCTGCAAGCATAACAGAGTAACATTAATAGTGTCAGGGATTGGTGCTTGTCTATGGAATGGGTCTCAAGTTAGACTGGTTATTGGTTGGCCATTCCCTCAGTCTCCACTCCACCCCAGTAATAGAATTGCTAGACCATGTAATGATTTCATTTTGTTTTTTTCTAACTGTTTGACTTACTTCCACAGTAGGTGCAATTTTTATCTCCAGCAACAGTCTGCAACTGTTCCCTTTTCTCTAAGTCCTCTCCCGTGGTTTTCTCCTTGTACTTTTTGTCATTCTTGCTGGAGAATCTACTTGACTGTGGCTTCTATTTACATTTATTAGACAGTCATTCGCATTGAGCAGTTCTGCGGACCTCTAACCAATTTTATGCCCTCCTTCTGGGAATGTCTGCTTGGCTCCTCTGCCTGTCTTCAGTCTCGAGTTATTTGAATTGCTTGTATATTTTGGATGTTCACCTCAGAATTTCTACAATATTGTGAGGCATCATTTTATCTGGAAGATTTAAAATGAAGAGAGCCAAGTCACATCCTAAAGACCCATCTAGTAAAAGCTTGTAACATATGTGGTGTGTAAATTAGAGAGTAAATGGGGTGTCCTCGCGCTACATTTTGACCTTGGGAAATGGAACTCAAAGTGAACAGGGATAGCACATTGAACTTACTAAACTCTGTCCTGCAGCTTCACTGGCTGAGTGACATCTACTTAACATTAGACAAACTAATGGCAAATCCTCTCATTCTGGTAATTCCAGGGGGATTGTGAAGCACCTTAGGAATTGAGCTGTTAAGTGTTCATTAAGCTCACATCAAGGCAGGACAGAGCTCACAGGTTCAGTGAAGCCAGCAGTACTCTGGGAAATCATCTGAATCCCACTCTTACCTCATAGATCAGGCAGGCTTCTTTTCACCACACAGAGACCCTTCCTGATAAGTCTCGTGCCTCCCACACTGTCGGACAGTGTGATTTACAAAGCTTTTCTGCCTCTGTGGGAACTTACTCAAGTGTTGGCTTTTTTCTATTGTACTCTTTATTTTTCAAGTATATTAAGTCAAACCCCAAAATTTTGGTAATGATACAAATGGCTAAGTTTCTAATCAGATAAATGAAACATGTACCTCCTCCAATTTTATAGTGATAATTTTGTTCTGTTTTCTAAGAGGCTGGCATTTTTGTCTTCCCTTTTGGTTGCCATGATAAAATGTCTTGGCAGAAACAAGGAAGAAAGAGTTTATTTTGGTTCATGGTTCCTGAGGGATTCAGCTGTCATGGTAGAGAATGCATGTTGGCAGGAACAGAACACCAGCCTGATACATCGCATCAGCAGTCCAGTGGCAAAAGAAGAATAAGTGGAGCCAGGGATAAACCAGTTCTCTCCAGAGCTTGGGGAAAGAAGTCTCTCTGTGGAGGTCTGCGGGAAGAGCTCTCGCCAGGTAGACGCCCGTGCAGTCATCATGGGCAAGGGTGATCCCAACAAGCCACGGGGCAAAATGTCCTCATTCGCCTTCTTCGTGCAGACCTACAGGGAGGAGCACAAGAAGATGCATCCCAACTCGTCAGTCAACTTCGCCAAGTTCTCCAAGAAATGCTCCAAAAGATAGAAGACCATGTCTGCAAAGGAAAAGTCAAAGTTTGAAGATTTGACCAAGAGCGACAAAGCTCGTTATGACAGGGAGATGAAGAATTGTGTTCCTCCCAAAGGTGATAAGAAAGGAAAGAAAATGGACCCAAATGCTCTGAAAAGACCACCGTCTGCCTTCTTCCTGTTTTGCTCTGAACGTCGCCCAAAGATCAAAAGTGGACACCCTGGCCTGTCTATTGGAGATACTGCGAAGAAACTGGGTGAGATGTGGTCTGAGCAATCTGCCAAAGATAAAAAACCATATGAGCAGAAAGCAGCTAAACTAAAGGAAAAGTAAGAAAAGGATATCGCTGCATACCGTGCCAAGGGCAAAGGTGAAGTAGGAAAGAAGGGTCCCAGTAGGCCAATAGGCTCAAAGAAGAAGAATGAACCAGAAGATGAGGAGGAAGAGGAGAAGGAAGACGAGGAGGAAGAGGAAGATGAGGAATAAGTGGCTGTCCTAAAGTGTGGAGAATATGTGCTCAGGCAACTATTTTGCCAAGAATGTGAAATTCAAGTGCAGCTCAACATTAGCTTCAGTATAAAAACTGTACAGAATTTTGTATAGCTGATGAGAGTCTTTGTAGAGAAAATGCTTTATAAAAGTGTTTGTAGCTTTTTCAGAGGCTACAACGTACAGTTAGATTGAAGGCTTTTGATGTTGAATATTTCCAAATATTTAATGGTTTCTTTAATTACTTATGGTAGCAAGAAAAAACTTCATAGGAATTTGTATTACCAGTAAAAAGAATTTTTTTTAGGATGTTGCATTTTTTTTTGTTTCTTTTAATTTGTAATAAAATAATGTATGTTGAAAAAAGAAGTGGAGCCAGGCAAGAGAACCCCAAGTCTGCCCACACTGACCAATTTCATCAAGCAAGGCCTCACTTGCTGAGGGTTCCGTGCACAGCCTTCCCAAACAGCACCACCTGATGGTAGATGGGGAGCAGGTGTTCAAACCCATGAGCCTGTGGGGAACCCTTCACACTCAAACTATGTCGATTACGTCGACAAAACTTACCTTTACAGCATTGTATGTAAGCTGATAATTAGCCTCAAGAAAAAATATGATGTTATGAAAATATGTTAACACTACCCAAATTACAAATCACCTTCAAACAGGGACCACACAGATAGCAAGATCCTGTTTTGAGACAAGAAGAAAACACTGCATATCATGCTGAGACCATTTCAGCAGAAAAGTTAGCTTTCATGTTATGCTTCCACAAATGATATACTTCTTCTGCATTCTTTGTATCAAAGATGCTGAGATAAAACTTTAGAATCTTTGTGTGGTAAACATCTTCAGCCTTTCTTTCCACCAGATATTTTCTCAATGATCTCTGACTCCAGTGGGGTGATGGTTTATGGAAGATATGACCAGTTCCTTCGGGAAGTACTCAAATTGCCCACAGCAGTTTTTGAAGGTCCTTCGTTTGGTTACACAGAGCAGTCAGCCAGATCCTGTTTCTCCCAACAGGTAACTTTCTAAAGAAAACCTTTCGAACACTGTTATCTTCTTTCTGTACATGACTTCCAGGCTCAGAAGCCCAAATTCTTCTGCATGGCAGCAGCGTGGAATATAGCTTTCCAGCCTTTGATGAGTGGCCTGTGATCCACCAACTAACAATATACCTGAAGAGCAATAATACCGAGTGCTCATTGGTCAAGAGCCAGACATCATGCTTATTATTTCTACTGTATAATTTAGCTTTTGCGGCAATATATACCCTTGATGTCTTTGTCATTAATATCTCTATATTGTCATAAGGACTGAATTGTCACTCAGTCCCCAAATGAGGGATGGCAGACCCCACACTAAGGTTTGTCAATGTCCATTAAAGGAGAGGAGTCCTTTCATATGCCTCATTACTGTCCCTGTGGTCCAATACATGATGGACACCATTGCTTAAATCTTTCACAATATGATGTAGTGAAGCTTCAGACCTTGTTGCTAGGAAAGGCTTAGTTTCCAGCATCTCCATCTTAGGTCTCTATGGAGAGACCATATGTTCATTCCCCAGTACAATATTGTGGTAGTTTCTAAATTCATGCACGTAACATCCATTTATCATTGTATAAATGTTTAAGCTAACTGAGTGTGCCCTTTCAAGCAGTCCATGCAATTAAAACATAAAGCAACGTTTAAAGGGGAAAGGAACGTGCACAGCAGCTACTAGAAAACCACACTGCTCACCCAGCCAGTGACATCATCAGTCGACATTTCCCACACTGCTCACCCAGACAGTGACATCATCATCAGTCGACATTTCCCACACTGCTCACCCAGCCAGTGGCACCATCAGTCAACATTTCCCACACTGCTCACCCAGCCAGTGGCACCATCAGTCAACATTTCCTGGGCCATTTGCAAGTTGAGAGTTCATCAGGTGTCCCTCCTATCATGCATCTGTAGAAGTGTAACTATCTCCTGATGAGTATAGATGTAACTGACTGAACTAGATGCTAACCTGGCTAGACTAGGGAAGTCTTTGTGAAGTCTTCACAATCCCAACCCCAACCTTAGGAGGACTCAGGTGCTCCTGTGCATCCCTCCTCCCCTGACCTAAGCCAGTGCATTCTCCTGTCAGTGACGCCGCTCTGGGCTTGGCATATCCCCTAGCTGCATTCTGGTACCAATTGTCCATTGTTTCTCCATCCCTTTTCCTCCTCTTCCTCTTTCCAGTCACTAGGGAATTACTATTTACTCTCTGAAATGAGTATCTTTAGCTTCTAGTATTTGTCTTTCTATACCTGACCTTCAAACCTAAAAAGACTTGTATGTTCAAAAACAATTAAATGTGATATTTCCATGCTAAAAATTTCTTTCAAAATATCCTAAAGATTGTCCCATGACATCATTATTTATTTATTCTTAATGATGAGAAATTTATACACATCCAAGTTGTATCAACATATTGGAAACTTTAGGAACGATTATAAATCTAGGCAATATGATTGAGTAACCAAAGTAGATAAATACGATTATCTGAAAATTTAAAAAGTGACACATATAAATACAGGTCTACTTTATTTCTGCTTTAATGTCTACATAACTACAATTTTTAAAGCTGAAATTCACCAGAGACATGTTTCGGGGGTTAAAAGCACTGGATGCCCTTACAGGGACCCTATGTTCCATTCCCAGCACCCATGTGGAGGTTCCCAATTCTCTATAACTCTAGTCCCAGTGTATCTCACTCCTTCTGGCCTCCATGAGCCCCCATGTGGTACACAGACATACATGCAAGAAAGCCCCATATACCCATACGCATAATATAAATAAATAAATAAATAAATAAATAAGGCTGATTCCAAATGTGTTTGAAATATTTTATTGGGAAAAAGTCCATACAATGTAAAGTAATAGCTTTGAAGGAAATTTTTTTCTAGACATATAAATTCTGGTATCTTTTAAAAATACTGTCTCCTTACTAATACTTTACACAATGTATATCTTAACAGTCACAAATATATAAGCCCAATGGAAAGCTTAAACTAGTTAATGTTATGAGGAAAGACTAAACCTATAAATTCCTGTTAATAAGATATTCAATAAATCCAGAATCAGTTTTTAGCAAGACACAGGGTTCACCCTAAGCTATGGGCCTTAAGGACACTATACCTCTTTGGGACTCGTTATTACTAAACTATTAAGTATCCACTTTGATATTCTGGTTCAAATTTTCAAATAAAATAATTTCCGCATTTGACCTCACAATTGCTGCTATTCCCGAATTCCAACAGAACCAATCCTATTAGCCACTAAATATTCGGTGTGTAATCAATTAGGAAACTCTGAAGGGAAATTATTCACAAACAGCCGACCCGTGGGGAACTACATAGGTGTGTCCTGAGGCACTGTTGAGGTAGAAGATGTGGAGGTTTTGCTCTTCACCTTCCCAGTTAGCGCCCTGCCCCTTACCTCTGAAAGCGACTGATTGGCTGACTCAGACATAACTGAGACGCTTCTGATTGGCTACCCTCTCAGGCTCCGTGGCGATGACCTGATCTCATGTAATTTAGCACAAGAAGCCTCGATGTTTTAAGTTCTAAACTAGGGTTACAACACCCTGTGGCAGGTTGTGCTTCTCCCTACATGAGGAATTAACTGAATGATTTGTTTCTTTCTTGTCAGAGGATGTCACGTGAGTTCAGATTGTTCTCTGACCTATGCTTTTATGGTTTTTCTTTTTCTGCTGCAGAAAAAGGTCACTTTAAATGGTTTCTTGGACACGCTCATGTCAGACCCTCCTCCACAGTGTCTGGTATGGCTGCCTCTTCTGCACCGACTGGCAAATGTAGAAAATGGTGAGTAGTTACTGCTGAGCCAAAACACTGTTTAAATTGCTCAAATTCAATCATAAAGGCTACAGTTATAAAGTCCATGACAGTTTTAAGGAAATTTGTGTAGTGGATCATTTAACGAAACTACTTCCAGACCCATCAAACCTTATATGCTACAAAATTAGGATGAAGAATGCTAAAATATTGATGGTATGGTGATGGTGATGATGATGGTGGTGGTGATAGTGATGATGATGGGGGGATAATACATACATACATACATACATACATACATACATTGCAACTTCAATTATAAGCTACTTGTGTTCAATAGAAAAATCCCAAGTAGAGAACCCCAAGAAGAGTTTTGGGGTGTTCCGTAAACAGTAACCCACTCTTTTCTCCCATTTTACTTTTTACCATCATCTCTTCTCATCTGTCTTGCTTTTCTTACTCAGTTAGTAAGATAACAACACTAGAAGTTGTTGTTGTTGTTACTGCAACTGTTCCTTGTGCTGCTGCTGCTGCTGTTTTAGTATCTTTAGTTCATGACATGAAGACAATTTGGATTTGATTATCTGTTAGCTTCAAATCTCAAAGAGTTTACCTGGCCATTTCCTATCATAAAAAGTGAAGTGTTTCTCAAACCATCTAAGTCATGTTCAAATAATTTGTTCATCTTTTGGGGTCTTATCCTTCTGCCCCAGAAAAGTTTGAGTGTGCGTGCGTGCGTGCGTGTATGTGTATGTGTGTGCATGCGTGCGTGCGTGTGTGTGTGTGTGTACGTGCGTGCGTGCGTGTGTACGTGCGTGCGTGCGTGTGTGTGTGTGTGTGTGTGTTGGATAAAGTCAGTCACTCATTAAATAAGTCCATTAGCTACTCTTATTTTTTTTAAGGAACTCAATTCTCTCATTTAGCTTTCCTATTCCCCCATTTCATTTTTTTTAAGATTTATTTATTTTATGTAGATAAGTACATCATAGCTGTCTTCAGACACACCAGAAGATGGCATCGGATCCCATTACAGATGGTGAGCCACCATGTGGTTGCTGGGAATTGAACTCAGGACCTCTGAAAGAGCTGTCAGTGCTCTTAACCGCTGAGCCATCTCTCCACACATCCCCCTTTTTTTACTTCTTTTTATCTTCCTCCCATTTTTTACATCATTAACATTTGCCCCTGTCTACTGTACTTCTCTGTCTTCAGACAAATAGACAAGCAAACAAGCAAGCAAGCTCGGCTCCTGGAGATGACATGCGTGAAAGACTAGTCAGTTTGGATAAATTACATTCTTATGACGTAAGAAATAGGGGTTGACCGAGCAACAGCCATGACAGTGATTTGTGTTGCCAGAGGACATTTACTCTTCATCCCATTTTATATCTACCCCCTCCTCACCCCCACATACAAACATGCACCTGCTTGAAAAGCGCAGGTCCAGGAATAAACTAAACAATTCTCCCAGTCAAATCGATCGTGGTCTGGAATCAGCAGAGCGCAGAGCTGAAAAATAGAATTCTATGAAAGGTGTGGCTCTCTCTAGCCTCGTTGACACTTCCGGGTTTTCCTCATTTACTTCCTCCCTAGTCTTCCATCCGGTTGAGTGTTCCTACTGTCACAGTGAGAGCATGATGGGATTTCGATACCGATGCCAACAGTGTCACAACTACCAGCTCTGCCAGGACTGCTTCTGGAGGGGCCACGCAGGAGGTTCTCATAGCAACCAGCACCAAATGAAGGAGTATACATCATGGGTAAGTGACGTCCAGGCAGAGTTTAAAGGTGGGTGTGAGAGTGTTATCCGGGGTGAAGAAGAATGTTCAGGGTGGTGTAGGTTTCTCTGTTGCTGTGGTGAAGACCAAAGCAAAAGGTAACTCACGGGAGGAACTCCCAGGTCTCCAATCGTACTGACGGAAGTCATGGCAGGAACCCCAGTTGGAACATAGAGCAGGAACCAGAGCAGAGGCCATGGAAGAACCTTGTTTGTTGGCTTGCTCTCATGGCTTGCTCAACCTGTTTTCTTAGAGCACCCAGGACTCCTCCGCAGGATGGCATGTTCCACAGAAGGCTGGACCCCCACACATCAATCATTAATCAAGGAAATGCCCTACAGACTTATCAATAGGACGATCTGATGAGGGCATTTTCTCAGTTGTGGTTCCCTTTTCCCAGAGGACCCTGACTTGTGTCAAGTTGACAAAACAAACAAACAAACAAACAATGACCCAGGACAGATGGTGATGGAATTAAGGGCAAACTTAACTTCTACTCCAACGTTCCTTCCCCTTGCCTGCTGTTCCTTACCCTACTGGGACCTCTTACTATTTGTATCTAAGCCTAGTGTGGCTTCCTGAGACTTAAATACTGGAAGACCCAAACATAGATTATTCTCGGGCTATAGGCAGGTCCAAGCTGACCTAACCAACAGAAGGGCAGGCAGGAACCATTGGGCTGAGCATGGGGTTTCAGATGGAGGAACTGGAGAAGGGACTGAAGGAGCTGAGGGGGTTTGCAGCCCCATGGACAGAGCAACAGTGTCAACTGGCCTGACGCCCGGTGCTCCCAGAGACTGGACCACCAACCAGAGAATACACATGCAGGGACCCATGGTGCTGGCCACATATGTGGCAGAGGAGGGCCTTATTGGCCATCAGGGGGAGGAGAGGCCCTTGGGCCTGAAAGTGTTAGATGCCCCAGTGTAGGGGAATGCCAAGCAGGAAAGAGGGGAGTGGATGGGTGGGTGGGGGATACCTTAGTAGAGGCAGGGGAAGGGGAGGGGATAGGGGGTTTCCAAAGCGGAGACCTGGAAAGGGGAAAACATTTGAAATGTAAATAAAGTAAATATCTAAAAAAAAAAATGCAAAGAAAAGAAAGGCAGGCAGGTCTGGGTCCAGCTTACTTTACTGTAAAGTATGCATTTTGCTATGTTTCACTTTGGTTTGTTTCTGTGCATATTGATTTTAAAAAAAAAAAAAAATACTGTATTCTTTTCTAAGATCCCTATTTTTTTCTAGTGCATGACTAGACAGGAGTATGAGAACATGTGTTCAGCAACACCTGGTGGGGTTTCAGGTTTTTTTCAGGAGTGGCAAGAGGAATTTGTAGTTTTAAAATCATCTTCTCATAGTGTGAGTAGTTGACTTGATAAAGGTGACCTGTGCGTGCCCATGTGACAGTAGCATGTGGCCTTGGTCTGTAAAGGAATAGCACTGGTGAGCTTACTGTTTGTGTGACTCACTGTTTTGTGATCTACCTCAATTAGACTCTAAGTTCACATCTCATGCCATCTCCTACAGTTACTGGTTTGTGCCTGGATTGGTTGCTGTTGGCTGTCCCATGAGCCAGGCCAACTGAACTACTTACATAGGCTCAATCACAAGAATGCTAAGTTGTATGAGTTAATATATAGACAAATCCAAATCATTCACGGAGGCTTTGTGTAAAGGGTAACTTGCTAAATATTTTTATACACACAAATGCCGTGTGACTTCCTAAGGAGACATACACAAACATCTCCCTACCTAGTGGGAATTTGTCTGCCTTCTGCCTTCCCTCTCTCAAATGGGTTCTCAGCTCCTTCCTCTTATCCCTTGATATTTTTCTAGTGGTCCCCTAAACCTCAACACATTTCCCCACACAATGAGTGCTTCCATTCAGCATAACATTTGCAGGGACTCTGCAGCAAGGGATGGGTACCCCGATGGCTTGTTCCAGCATGCAGTCACAGCCTTTCACCAACTTCCTGCCTTAGAGGGCAGGTGCTCAAAACAGAGCTTATCAATAAATGAAATGGATCAAGAAATGAGTGGATGACTATGCAACTATTAGTCAAAAGTTTAAAGTCATCCATTAAAGTATATGATCAAGGCTGTTATTATTCTCTTTCTAGAAATCGCCTGCTAAGAAGCTGACGAACGCATTAAGCAAGTCCCTGAGCTGTGCTTCAAGCCGTGAACCTTTGCATCCCATGTTCCCAGACCAGCCTGAAAAGCCACTCAACTTGGCTCACATCGTGTGAGTATCTCTGGCCCCAGACTAAGATGTGATTTCCTTCACTCAAGTGTGGGGTGCCTTCCTACCAAGACAATTTCACAACATTTGTCAGGGACCAAGTTTTATTTATTTTTTATTCTTTTTCTTCTCTTTGTGGTTAGCATATAAAGAAATGAGGCTCATTGTAAACTCCACATTTAAGTCGGTGCACTTTGTTCTTACCCAACCCCCATGACCTTCCCTATACTCTTTCCCTTCTTGCTGGTCCCCTTCACCCCAAATAATTCCCCTTCTGTTTTTCATCCTCAGAGAGAAAGAGAGAGAGAGGGAGAGAGAAAGAGAGAGAGAGAGAGAGATGCACATATGCAACACATGTGCACATACACAGAGAAAGACACGCACACATGTGCACATACATGCACACACAATTCACACAGAGACATATGCACACGCACACATATACACACACACCCTTGTAAGCTTTAATTTCTTTAAGTATAAAAGCAATATAATGCTGGTATGGACTAAACACCCACAAAACCAATATAAAACCCGCTCTGTAGAATGTGGCTAACTTACTTTTTAACTTGTCTTTTAAATCATGTTGTAATAAATAAACCAGGAGTACCTAGACAGGGCAGTATCCCAGGGGGACAACTGCTTACAGTGAGTGATACTGCACAGGAGCTGTTAGCTAAAGTCTATGCTTGCCCTTGGCATCACCAAAGAGGCACAACATCCAAGTTGCCTGTGAAGGAGCACAAGGTCGAACAAGTGTGTTTTGTGAATCTATTGAGACTCACTTTCCACTGGCTGCTCTCGCTTCCAAGCTTCTAGGCATGGGGACAGAGAGTGAGCAGAGGGTCCTGAGAGCACTGCAGCAGAGCAGAGTGAGGGTGCTGCCCCAGAAGAGTGAGTCACGGGAGTGCCACCAAACTTACCCAGCCCAGGGCCTTGTACAGACAGCACTCAAGAGTGTGTGTGTGTGTGTGTATGTGTGTATATGTTTATATGTATTGTGTATGCATGTGTATATTAGTGTGTATATGTATGTATATATGTGTGCATGTGTGTACATATGTGTATATGTCTTTATACGTGTGTATATTAGTGTGCATGTGTATGTATATATGTCTGTGTGTGTATATGTGTATGTGTGTATGTGTGAGTTTGTGTGCATGCATGTGTTTATTAGTGTGTATGTGTATGTATATGTGTGTATTTAAATGTATGTGTGCATGTGTGGGTTTGTGTGTATTCACATGTATATTTGTGTATATGTGTGTGTGTATTTGCGTATATGTATATGGGTGTGTACACGTGTATATATGTGCGTATATATGTGTGTGTGTATATTACTTTAATGTGCTTTATAAATTATGACTTTAGTCACAAGTCTTTTATCAAGCAATATACAATGAACACTTTAATAAATACCGAACACTATTACCTCCCTGCACACTTAATGCTCTCGATGTGTTATTTCCAAGTGTGACTTAAAACAGAAAGCACCGGGGCTGGAGAGGTGACGCAGCAGTTAAGAACATTGACTGCCCTTAAGAGGACCACATTTGGCTCCAGTACATACCCAGCAGCTCACAACTATCTGTAACTAACTCACCTCCAGGAGACCCAGTGACCACCTTAGGACACCCCAGGCACCAGGTTCCATGGGTACACTTACATGTGAGACAAAGACTCATACATACAAAATAAAAATTATTGATAAAACGTCTTTTTAAAAAGCGAAAGAAGACTATCGCCATAGTACAAAAACATAATGATTTTTTGTTGTTACTTTTTATTCTCTAGAAAAGACCATACTGAAATAATTTACAAATTATTTCATTAATTGTGGTACAAACCACATCTTTTCAGTATTTGGACATATGTTTATATACATCTGACGATATGTAAATATCCCAGTGAACCACCTATGCACACAATAAACTCACAGGCAGAGGCAGATAGGAGACAATGGGTTTGCATTAGGAGTATTACTGTGTATATTGTGTCATACACTGAGTGTCCTAGAGGTTGAAGGATTGAGAATTACAGCACAGACTCAAAATAAAGCATTTGTTACTTTGTTAGTATGAAAAGTATATTAATGTTTAAATTACCATAAAATTTCAAAGTTACTACTTAGGAAAAAGTTACATAAAGTGAATATTTATGAGAAGAGAATTGCACATTCTCGTGTGATATGGACCATGTCGGTGTTAGCAAGCCCGTGTGTTTGGAATGTAATACTGCCCTCTGCAATGTGCATCTTGCTGTGCTTGTGTTAAAATCTGGTGGTGCTTTTCTAAAAGATGTAACCAGTCATGAGCAAAGAAAAGTCATTATAAGGTCTGTAACTATAAACTGAAGCAAAAATGCATGACTTTTGCTTAAACATACATAATAAATTAATTAGAAAATATTTACATTACGGCTATTAAAGCTCCAACTTCTAGTTATGGAAAATGTCAAAAATATGATGGCAATATGGCTGTGTAACTAAATAAACATTTCTCAAGAAGCCTTAGAGTGAAGAGAGACGGAATCAACGGAACATCTCAACAGCCAAGTGAGGTGGCACACAGGAGGTAGAGGCAGGTAGATCTCTGTGAGTTCAAAGCCATCCTGGACTACATAGCAAGTTCCAGACCAGCCAGGGTTACATAATGAGATGCTGTCTCAAAAAAAGAACAACAGCAAATCAGGTTGTGGGACTTCAGTACAAGCACAAGCACAATTGCAGATAAAAATGAAACATGACAGAGAAAACGCTCTTGCCTTCAAGAACCAGGGGGTTTTATGAGCAAAGTGACACTGTCAGTCAGTTCTTAAGTGGAAATGAGCAGGTGGTGGCATTTTGGTATTTCAGCCCGTGTGCTTAACTATTGTGTGCTTGTAAATGTTGACTTGGCTAACTGTGTTTCTTCTGTCCTGCTTCCTTGCTGCCTAAAGCGATACTTGGTAAGTGATGGATGCCCCCCACACACACACTTACATCAATTAAGAATCCTAATGATAAGTAGTTGTGAGACTCAAAAATGGTGGACCACATAAGGCTAGTTGGCAGCTAGTCCTGCCTTGAGTTAAACCTTTGTACCTACGAGGAGAAAGTCAGTGTTAGATTTTTATAAGTTCTCTGCTAAGATTTATACAGAAAAAAATCTTTGCATGTTGCCTCTGAGAGTCATTGTTCCTGTGGGACTGTTTCATTTTATTAAGAATAAACACATTTACTATCTTCCACATGGTGCTTTTGCTAAGGAAGGTAGCTTGCCATTTGGTAAAAAGGAAGGTAGGAACTGTAGTTGCTCTCAAAGCTTCCATTTTTTGCTCCGAGTTCAATGTATTTATTGGTGCCCCTTAATCAGAAGCAATTTGCTAAGAAACCCCAATTTTAGGTTTGTGGTGACCAGTTTCAATAAAGAAAATTGGCCAGGCTAATTGGAAAGCATTCTAAATTCATTTGTTTCCCTTTTCCTAGATATGGAGACAAATGGGAAGAGTTTTTATTCGGGGGTTTTTTTGTTTGGTTTTGTTTTGTTGTTGTTGTTGTTGTTGTTTTTGTCAAAATAAAACAAGAAATGTGGGGTCAATTTCACCTATTTGCAAAGCTACAGTGAACATTGTTCAGCCTTTCTGCTCTTTTAGATCTAATGTGCCCACCTTCCTAATCATAGAGGACATTAGATGCAATAATCGACCCTCCTGTAAAATTAAGTTAAGCACATTAAAGCACAATTAGTTTTAACTACTCTTGTGTTGTTCCCTTGTCACAAAGATGCATCCTAGGTAAGTAATCCAAAACTCTGAGATTGTTTGTTGAACCCCGGCTGATATATCCAGAGTGGATGACATAGTGAATCTGATGTTTTGACCTCATACAAGAAGCAATGTGCCACACAAAATCTTAGAATGTAGTAAGGCTCCAGACCCCAGACAGAAGCTTCAGTGGATTTTTCACAGCCAGTGCTGATTTCCAAACCTTCAGTTCATCCCGTCAAACAGGATGAACAAGTCCACCGTGCTGTTAAGGCCTAAGTCCAAAACTAACTTGGGTTCACATAAGCCATTTACATGAGGTAAGTGTTAATCAACTCCTTAAACTACTACAACTAATGTCTCAGCTCCAAATACTTTATACTGTCGATTCCAAATGTAGAATTATAGTAAAACTAAAGTTTCCTCTTGGAGCTTGAAATGCAACTCAGTCAGTAGAGTGGTTGCCTAGCATGCACAAAGCCAAGATGGAGTCTCAGCATCACGTGACCCTAGCTTCCTGGCACATGCGTGTGGTCCCAGCATGCAGGAGGTGAACGTGGAAGAATCAGAAATTTAAGGTCATTCTCAGTAGCATAGTGAGTCTGAGGCTAGCCTGGGCTACACAAGAGCCCATCGCAATAGGTAAATAAATAAATAAATAAAATATTTCCTTTTGCTATGAATGATGCCCCAGTATGTCCTTTACCTTCTGAGTTGTAAATTATTATTCAACATCTTACATTAACCTTAAAAAAGACAGAAATGTCTGGGGGATGAGATAGGGATTTTCTGGGCTTCATGGTTTTATCTGATGTGGGACATACATGGTAAAGACAATGATAAGACAAAATGGAGATAAAACAGGAAGACAAACACAATGCACATGGTGTACAGGGCTGTGGGCAGTTCTGAGGAACGCTGGTCACTATCTTCCCTTCTTCCTGTTATTATAATGAAGTTCATAAGTCAACACCACATCACTTGGACTGTCCAAAGAGTAGGAAAGGGTCTCCTGGCACACTGCTTCATTGCCTGTGCACGCAGATAGAGGACAAATAAAACCAGATGTGACTTTATTTTGGCGTGTGTCCTTTTGGATCGGCATATTAAAGAAGGCCGTCATCATGAGGAGCACTTTCAGAATCCTTGGTCTGCTCAGAAACATAAATCCACAACCAGCAAGGCTCATGGGAAAATACTCCCCGGCCCCCCAATATCTTCCGCGTGCTAACTAAGCCTCTGTGTTCCCAAGGAACTGTTACTTCATACCATTAGAATAAGTCAGTTGGCATATAGAAGCTTTCCTGTGGATGTTGGGTTACAGACAAGTCTGATTCTCATCCTTTCCCTCCACAGATGGTGGGAAGCGTTAATCTGGAACTTTGCCTTAACTTTCTCTGCACACTGTGTTTTCTTTCAGGCCTCCGAGACCTGTAACCAGCATGAACGACACACTCTTCTCCCACTCTGTTCCCTCCTCAGGAAGTCCTTTCATCACCAGGAGGTAAGTCCCCAATCCTGTCACTAAATAAGACTTCCCTTTCTGAAAAAGCTTGGTCCTATAGTGAGACAACCAACCTGCTGTAAGCCAACTGCAGAATATCATCATCATTATTGAAAACAAGTTTGCAAATGCCCATTGCTGGTCTCAGTTTTCCTCGAGTGGACATATGTAGAGGTCTGGGTTGTCTCTTGAGGTTTATGTAACTTCTGGAAATCTGTATTATATCCTGCCCTGCAGTAAGAATGTGGGGTATATTTTAATTTTACTACTTACATATATGTTTTCTCTTTTACTAAACAAAATTATGTTTCTGGCCCTTGGAATGGCCTGGGAAGCATGTTATTAGAATTTTTTGATGTGGTGGCATATTATCATAGAAGCTAAAATGACTTATTATTTAAGACTCAGAAGTGAATACTCTTCTGGGTCATCTCCAGAGTTCCTAGGGCCAGGGCTAAAGACCAAACTTAGAAGACAGTTTCCTTATAAGTGGTTGCATGGATAATATCAAGAACCTTTCAAAGAGGTGGTTATATGTCTCTTCTTTTTTCACAAAATCCACCCCATGTACTCAGGGAGCAGGAGAGCCGTGTATTTGAGCATTAGTGTTAGGAACATGCAGGGCTCAAGAGGTGCTTTGGTTCATTTGATGACATGTCACAAATCAACACCAGTGAGTTATTTTGTGAATACCTGGAGAGTCTCACAGGAAAACTAGAAGAAAGGTCGGGAAAACAGCCAAGCGATTGAGCATTAGACCCCAACTGCCTTGCAGTGTGGCCCTCCCTTTCCTAAGAGGATAAGTAGGTGCCAACTTCACTGCATTATATTCTGGCACACTTTAAAGGGGGTTTAAGTAAGAAGGACTTATCAAGCCCACCTTTAATTCTTTTCCCTTGCATCCCTGTATATGCCCATCAGCTGGAGGCTGAGATGAAAAGGTTCCCCGTAATTACAATAAGCAGAGCAAAGAGAATGTGTTTCTCCACAGTGTTTGCAATATATAAGTGAAATCTGTCATAAACAATGAGACATTTATACCACAGAACACGCATGGAAAAATAATGAGAGTTAGGCATTCAATAACATCTCATGACCATCCATTTTATAACCATCAACACATAAAGCCATCCTTCCTAAAGAAAATCATATAGTCAATAGGAGACACAAGCCTATGCATCTGTCTAGTGAAGACTTGATACATTGCTTAGAAAGACACTGTGCATTCTAGGAAGCTCTACTTTCTACAAACTCCACATCAAGGCAGACCCCATCCTTACTGAAGGTCATTTTATATCATTTCAGCTCGGACGGCGCTTATGGTGGCTGCGTCTAGATGGATAACATGACTTCCTGTTCCCTAAAATATTTTTAAACACCTTGAGCTTTTCTGCTTCCTCTATTAACCCAGAGTTCGGTTGCTTCCCTTTCTTCCGATTTCCAGTCCTCTTGTCTTGTTCCCTGTGAACCACAGATTTCTATAAAACTTATGGTTCTTATCACTGTCAAGACTGGACTTTAGTTTCTGGTTTTAGGGCGCTGCTCAATAAAGCTGTGTGCATTGAATATCTACCCTCTCTGAGTGGGCCTCGCTCTGTCCATGGGAGATTTCATCGAGTGTATCCCTCAGGTCACCTAAGCAGTTAAGAACATCTAGCCCCACAGTTAAGTGTTCACTCAGAAAGCTGTATATGTAAAGCTTACCCTTGGGACACTGTCAGTAGCCCCCATCCTGAGTCTTTAATGACAGCAGCTATTAAACAGTTGCTAGAAAGCTGATGTTTCTACCCCAGTATGGAAATCCTTAGTCTCCTAGTGGAGACACTGGGTCTTCAAGGGACGGTGGAACAAATCCATTCTCAGCCCTTCCTTTTCTTTCTTACTATTTTATAACTTGCATAGGTTTGTGCTACTATGTGGTATATGTATCAGAAGAATACCAAGCTGGGTCGTGTATAATTTGCAAGACCCTAGATGGTGATTCCTAAGACTCTTAAATTCCTTAATTCATTCCTTGCGGAATGGTTCCATCACTGAGTGAGCAAGGCAAGAACAAAAGCTTCCAGATAGACCTTAGTTTAGCTAAAAATCTAAAACTTTTATGCCTCACTGAGCCCGGGGCATTTTCTTGTCAAAGAAAGATAGTCTGATTCACACTGAAGAAGTGAGTTTGGAGCCAGTTTCTTCCTGCTAATGCTTCATTTCTCCCACTTGCCACTGCTTCTGTTGACTAGCTTCCGCTTTCTTTACCACAGTATACTGTGAAGATGATGCAACTACATCATGCCAAAGGCACAGGTTAAAGGTCCTCATCCTTCTATAAGTAGAGCCAGAATGAAACATGACCTAGAACTTGGCCCCTATTTCCGTCACATCCCACTGGCCACTTTATAGTCCCAGTCAGTTTTAGGGAAATGTATATGGCTATTCTATTTAGCTGTGCTGTCAGTCATTTGTAATGTGACTTAGGGATCTTAGCCATCTGAGAAAGAGGAGTCAGACCATGGCAAGCTGAAATCAACACAGCAAGAGCCTCTCTACAAACCCCCAATGTCACCTCCTTTGGTCCTTTCCCAGACTGCCACTTTTGATTTTCAGAAGGCCATAGGATGTATCTTTGAAGTCCTTTGAAATCCTAGTGATCTACTTCATGATGATTAACCAGTATGGAACTCTGGTCCTGCATCCCCTGTTCTCTCATCCTTTTCCAGCTAGACACTCAATTCCCTTTTCCACTAGCTAAAAGGAAGATGGAGTTCTTGTACACACTCACCCTCAGTCCCAGGAGGTCTTCAGACATAATATTTGGGTGTCATATGGACAAATCTATACTCAATGCCAGTTAGGTTGGAAGTGGGTCGAACAACAAATTCATGGACCAATTCGCCTCATTCATTTTCCTGAGCATAAACTACATCCCTAAACAAGATTGTTTTCTTGTAAATACACATGAAAGCATGACTGGATCGATGGAAGTCTGTCATCAACACAAGAACATGGCATACCAGCAGTATTAGCTAAGCTTGTGAGAGATGGCATAGCATAATTGCAAAGACAGCAAACAAAGGCTGACCACAATGCCAGACTCAAAGACCCTCTCTCCCCTTCTCTGTCCATAATGGATAGCTCCATAAGGTCAGCTTTCTCTTTCAGCATCATGCCTTCTTTGTAAAATCTTAAGTATCTGCCCAAATCCCCTGCTTAGTGTGTAAATACGAGTTACCTACCTCTTTCCCATGTTAGATAAGTGGCTTTAATTATGGCTTATCTTCTTCCATAGCCACAATCCCACTTAAAAGTATGAATGGCTAATTTCTTTTTCTTTCAATATAAAGAGCATGGTTTAAAGATTTCATAAGCATTTTCATAGTTATAACTTCTTAAGGGGTAATATTCACAAAAATAATAACACTGGCTATTTTTATATGGTACCTAGCTAGACCTTTAAATGTTAGAAAATTACTTATATAAATTATATAGTGTTTTGAATACAGTCTAATAACTTTTTTCCATTTTTTATTACTGACATTGCATGAAGTCCTGCAGTACCTGTGAAAAGGGTGCCCACAGAGACACCCACTGTGCTACATCCCAACCACAGTGGGACAACCTTTATGTGACATTTTCCTTGCCTGAGTGTTGGTCATTTGGTTTTCTGGCTTATGTTTACAGTCAAAAAATGACTAACCCCTGTGTCTGCTTCACTCTTTTCAAACACTTCTACTCAAACAAAATTCTTTAGTTAATGGCCTAGTCTTTAATCTGACTTAAAAGGATCACACTCTGTTATAGGTGTCTGTGATTCCTTCATCCAAAGTGGTTAACAAATTCAGCCTTTGCTTCTGAGAGGCAAAGTTCTCCCAGGGCTGACGTTTGTCTAAGATTAGAACTCAGCCATCTTCTGTAACAAAAACAGGCAAATTAATCAATCAATGCCTAGCACAGCCTTGATGAGTTCATCGGGATCTTCTCAATCCCTGTGCTCATTGCATGAAATTCTGTAAATAAAATAACCAACTCTGTCTGTAATCTTTATTTCAATCCATTTATAAGCTAGAATTAACACAGACTTCAAATGAAATTCTGAGTTCCATATTAACATGCTAGCACCTCATTAAACCGGGGGCTGTCTCACTTCATTGACCTTTCTTCTCTGACTGGGTGCTTCAGTTAGCATTTGAGCATGTTCTGTACACAGAAGACATCTCTGTAGACTCTCTTGACAAACACACAATTAATACAACTTGATGATACTAGGGAACAACACAGCAAATGAGATAAAAAGTCTGACCTCAGAACTCACACTTCTGTGATGCCTACGTTTATGCCGGTCTGAATTGATGGATAGTCAATTTTTTAAAGTTTGTTTGTTTGTTTGTTTGTTTGTCTTATTCATGTGTATGCATGTTTGCCTGTATGAGTTTATATGCATCATGTACTTGCAGATGCCTATGAAGGCTAAATGAGGGCATCGGATCCCCTACAACTGACGTTAGTCTATTGTGAGCTACTATTGTGAATGTTGAAAACTGAAACCTGGTCATCTACAGAAGCAGTAAACATTCTTAACTACTAAGCTTCTCTTCAGCCCCGTGGTTAACTAGTCTTCCTGCTGAGACACTAACCTATTTTAATGCATAATTTTGATGAATATACTAGAGTTTTATATTTCAGATTTGAGCTATTGAAATGTAGGAAGAAAAAACAGGATGGTTCAAGAATCATTCTCCTAACTAAAGTGATAAGAGGACTCTTCTTAGTCAGTTTCAGTCAGATTGATGACCTCATCACTATTGAATAAATTAGTGAGAAGCAGGTTGTCACTGTTGAAAATCATTTGACAATGGAGCTGACTTTACAAGTGTTCTCCCCAGTCTATCAGTTAGTTAAAAATTAATAAAATTAGATTTGTGCTTTTTAAAATGTCTACAATGGTTTAAAATATTGCTTTCATTTTAACCACTGTGATATTATATATTCCACCTTTCATGAGATCAAATACAATCCTTTGACATTATGTTCAATAAGAGAAAAACAAATTTCCTTGATCAGGGCTTAGTAGGTTATTCCATCATAAGCATGGTTGTTTTAAAGCACAAATTTCAGGTTTCAGCAAAATCCAACAAGTATTTGTGTTGTATTTCACTTGAAGATGCCTCAAAAATGTTCACATTAAGAAACAACCATGGCACTGGCTGTCAACCTTCAAAACTAACAGAAGAGTTTTAACTATAGATGAAATATTTTTGAAAGCTAAAACCCGCTAGCTGTCTCTACTGGGTCTTTGTTTTTAATCTTGCCTTCAGCATCAGAAGATATATCTGACTAATTTAACTACCCTACTCATTCCTTAAGGAGATAATGCTATATAATCTGATAGCCAAAGAGCAAGGAAATATTAGAGGGCGGGGAACTCATTTGGTGCGGAGGACCCACTGATATTTCTCTAAGTGTGCTGAGTGCCTTTGTAACCGTCTGAGATCAATTTTGTAACAGATATATCTGCCTTCAACTAGAGGAAAGAGTTGGAGAAACACTGAGAAGAGGGAAGAAAACCATGATTATTTGATTAGGATCATATGGGGAGTTGTTTCAGGGGCCAAGGTTCACAGAGATGTTTTGGTGGAATCATGGAACACTGCAGCAAACATGGGCTACAGAGAGTCAAAGTGACTATTGACCTTGATGTGAAGCTCCCATTTTAGAGGATAAAGATCAACATCTTGAAAAATATCATTAAGGCCATAGGGAAACCAGGTCCTCCTGGATCATTAATCTAATGGTTCAGTTATAAAGTCACAGTGATTTGTTGCAGGCATGGTGACAGTCATTAATAATAATGCACTGCATACTTTGAAGTTGCTGGAGTAGTAGATTCTAAATATTACAAGCACAGAAAATAACTTTGTGAAATGATGGCTATGCTAATTAGCTTGATATAATCATTCCACACTGCACACGTACATTAAACATCGCATTATGCCCCCTTCTCTGATTTATTCTTTTTTTTTTTTTTTTTTTTTGGTTTTTCGAGACAGGGTTTCTCTGTGTAACCCTGGCTGTCCTGGAAACTCACTCTGTAGACCAGGCTAGCCTCGAACTCAGAAATCTGCCTGCCTCTGCCTCCTGAGTGCTGGGATTAAAGGTGTGTGCCACCACTGCCTGTCAATTTTATGTATGTACAGTTGCCCTTTTTAAACAAAACAACACTTAATAAACTTAAACATCATATTAAGTTTTCCTAACTGAGTGAAAGTATCATAACTTTGGCAAACACGATTATCTGCTAGGCACTTAATTTGTGATACAACATAAAAATCTACATTTCCCCACGAATTTAATTACTTTGTAATACCTTGTATTGACATATGCCTATGAGGTATACATATATGATGTAGACATGACTTAGAACTTCCTAGAAACTGTGATGTCTCATAGTTTAGATCCCAATTGTTAAATAGTTGGCTAGAGAGAAAGGTCAGTGGCTAAAAGTATTTGCTGTTCTTGCAGAGGACTGGAGTTTGGTTCCCAGCACCCACATGGTAGCTGGCAACCACATGTTACTTCAGTTGTGGCCTTGAGGCTAACGCACAAGTGTGGTACTTAGACAAAGACAGACAGATGAAGACAAAGTACCACATCCACAAAAATAAAAAAGAACCTTTTAAACACAGTCAGAAATTAATCTTGTAAACACAATAAGAGTTTAATTTTGTATTTTCCACAAACATGGGAAGTTAGTTTTAAGTACACCATTACATAAGCTACATTACAAAGGGTTGGCCTTTAAAAAAATATATACTGAAACCTTAAAAAGTGTCCTTTAAATTAAACTAAAATTTTTCTCTTAATAAATGTAAAATACCAAATTATTTTAATATACCCATTAGAGATCTATTAATATTCATATAAGGAATGTCAGCATTATTAAGAATGCTCTGAACTATATTTCTTTTTATCTGAAATTTTTCTTCGTAGCTCCATAGTCAAGAGCAGATAACTCACGTTGTTGAGAACAGTGAAACATATCTGATATGGCTGCTATCTTTAGGTAATACTCAAGTTTGTATTCAAAAGATAACTGAAGAATTTAGAGAGCACATAAAAGCAATCTTCTTTCTAAATTTTGTGTATGGGTGTGTGCCCGTGTATGAACACGATCACCTAGGTACTGGTGCGCAGAGAGGCAAGAGAAACCAGATCCCCCAGAGTTAACACCACAGATGGCTGTGAGCCACCTGATGTGGGTGTTGGGAACCAAAGCTGGGTCCTCTGAAAGAGCTGGACATGCTTTTAGCAGCTGAGCTATCTCTCCTTCCTAGAAGCAAACTTCTTCAAAGACATCTAAATGCTGGTAGGACTTTATGAACTATTGAGATGTTCCCACCATACCATGAAATAAATGTTAGATAGGTTCTCCTGATGTCTACCCATGAGAAATATGTGTTCCTTGTTAAGCAAACACCAGAGGTCAACTCCGAGTTCTTGGTAGCTGTTACGGTTCCCAGATAGGTTTCTTCTCTTAGATAAACTCTGTGGAAATCTGGAGATATCTTGAGCATTTCAAAATTCTCAGGCATCTGTCCGCACAGAGTGTAGATCCAGACTATGGAGTTTGTGATGCTGGCTTCTATTCTCGATGCGTCGCTGTGTTTACGTTCTTCTTGGCTTTCCCATCTTATTAACTAGCTCTCCTCCCAAGGACAGTGAAGTAGAACAGAACAAAATGCTGGCTAGGGCTGCTCCAGCCTTTCTGAAGGGTAAAGGGTAAGTTCAAGCCAGAGTGTGCTGGGCTCCTGAACTAACTCAACTAAAGATGGCATTTCTCTTGTTGTAAATAGTTTGCATGTGAGAGACCGTTTGACCTAGATAGCAGCTGACTTTTAACTCACTAACAGCACCAAGTCTTTATTCTAAGTGGACACACTTGTGTGATTCCTTTCTCTACTTCCATTTTTCTTTCATTTTAATTTTTATAATTTATATATTTTAATTTTATTATAACCCAACTATCCAGAAGATATTTAATCTTTGTTGTAATGTGTTCTGGTATGTTTTCCATGCAGAAAAGTTTCTTGGTCTTTGAGATCAAAGAATGCTAATCTTTTTTCTAAAAAACAAAAACACTTAATGTTTTGTAAGCTAGTAGATTGAAGTTGTGGACTCCCTTACCTGGGTTTTGCTTGAGTTTTTCATAGAACATCACATTTAGTTTCCCTTTACTTGTTTGGTTCTCTGTGTGCTTTTCCTACCACAAACTCATCCCTCCTGTGTCTGCTTGTTTCTGTCCATCTCTCTCAATTCTTCTTTCCTTCTACCCTGTTTTAGGATACATTACAGCCTGAACGTGGCAGACAGGCTAGCTGATGAACATGTTCTCATTGGGTTGTATGTCAACATGCTCCGGAACAACCCATCATGGTTAGTGCATCATGGGTAGGCTTGACTGCTAGCCTATCCCTACAGAGGGGAAAAGCCTGGGTTACTGACAAGCAGTCTTAGCCAGGAGCTAAGGGACTGCAAGCCAAAGGTGAACTAGGAACTTACCTCCTAGGTCAGTTAACCAAATCTTTTCTAACATTGTCCTAGATACTTCACACCACTGTGTCACGGAGTTCTCATCCTTGCTTTGACTTAGCTAAAGTGAAAACTGGTATGACAACTGTTACCATCTAGTAATCATGGGAATCAAGAGTCTACCAGAAAGTTCTATTCCAAGTGCTATGTTACTATAAGATGGAGGTAGCTCTTATTTCCAGGGTGTGGAGGTCTCCACTGATCTGAGAAACAATGCTTCCTCATTTCAGATAGGAGCAAAACAGAGAAAATTATGTGAGCATAAAACATAAATCATTTGATAATGATAACATTGGAGTCATCATCTTTCAATGATTCTCTCACTGACAAATGTATTGGAGCCGCCATGCCAATGAAACCTGCTTTCATGTCACAGAGGACCCAAAGCTGATTTGAGATAAATCTCGTATTTAAGATTAAAGACATTTTTAAAGTTTTTTCTCTATTTTATTGTGACATGGGAGATGGATTAAAGTTATTTTGCTTTAATAATAAATATTCAACTGAAATTTGAATAAAAGTAAAAACAGAATATATTTTCAATATATGTATGTTTCAGTTCAGTTTGGACTACCATTGCACAAACATAATTATCAAACCAATTCTTTGCCAACAATTTAATTTTACTTAAAATCTCCAATTGTCTCTGAACTGAGAACCCATGGTTTTCATGATGTTATAAACATTAAGGGAGACTTTGGCTTCAGTTCTCATTAATGTGGCTTACACCTTCAGCATAGCAGACTCCTTGCTTCTTTATTGCAAAGCATCTGTTTTAGTACCTTTTCTTATCACTGTCTCCAAATACCCACCCAAAACAATAATTTATTTTGGTTTATGGTTTCAGAGAATGTAGCCCATGCTTATGTGGTTCTGTGTCTCTGAACCAGTTGTGAAGCAGAATTTCAGGGTGGCAGATGCATGCAGTCAAGAGTCATGCCATGGCAGGTATCATGTAGATGAATGAGAATATAGGAAGGGGTCAGGGTAAGATCAAGCTTCTGTGGACCTTCTCTGTGTTGCCTGCTCCCTCCAACTAGGCACCATCTCCTTCCTTTCATCACTTCCCAAGAATGACATTTTATGAATCCATCAAAGATTAATCTGTTGTTTCAAAGTGTCTAGAATTAAGTTGTCTCTGGAAATATCATAACAAGCACACCCAAGTGTTCTCTACTCCCTTGGATATTTCTTAGTGCAGTCAAGCTGATAGTCAAAATTAGTGATCTTACTCGGGAAACTCGATGGCAAGGAGGGAGTTGTTAAGAGTCCGGAGAGGTGGGACTAGACAGTGGAAAGTCAATGTGGCCACAGCTCAGAATATCATATACTATCCAAATTCTTTTTATTAATTCTTAAGAGTAATCCTCTTAGCATCCCTCAATCACGTAGCAGACACACATCTGTGCTGTGGCTCTCACTGCTTTGTTGCTGGACTCTGTTTCTAGAACATTCTTCTTCCATAATTGTTTGCAAGCTTCATCCCTATTGCCGTTTCTGATACCTGAGATGGTTTTTACAGGATTGATACATGGGAGCATTTTATAATTGATGAATTAGTGATCCACTATTGTCTTAATAGGTGCAAAAATTAATACATTAATTTGTATTTTTAATGTGCAACTGTCACACTGGATTAATTTTATCCTATATTCTACTCCTTGAGCAGTCAAAACTTCAATCTTGCTCAAATTTCCTGAGCTTCTAAATTCAGCAGTGTCTGCTTTCTCCTAACCTCAGCCTCTCAAAGCTAGTTATTACTTTAATCTTATTTACAATAAATGTACTCTCCCATTTGTGACTAAAAGATTGAAGCTTAGTACTGAATTACTTATTAAAAAAATCTTATAAGTCATCTTAAAATGCAGTCAATATGGAGCCAATAGGCTCTTGCGGGGACCTCTTCCATTGAGTGACTTTGTCCTTTTCTTTATGAAGATTGCAACAGAGAAATCTTCAAAGAGAAAAGCTCAGGTTTCGTTGCTTCTCATCAGGTTTCCTACTTCAGTCATTAATCGTATTGCCTTGACAGTCACTTTAGACCATAAAGCTGCCCCACAAACAGCCCTGACATCTGCTAGACCAGTGTAGCTAGAAGCCTTTACCATCAGTTATGGTGAAGTGTAATGATGATGTAATAACAAATAATGACGTAATAATAGCAAGTAACTAACACTCACCTCATGCTAACTTCTCTATTTAAAAAAAAAAAATGTTATGTGCATGACTTCTGATCCTCAGAGCAAGTCCACAGAGTGAATATGCTCATTCCCATCTATAATAATACCATTTTAATGAGTTTACCTGAACCCCATCCCCCACCCCCAGTTACACAACTGCTGGCTAAATAGTGAATGGAAATTTTAAAGATTGTCTATCCCAGTTCATAACCACTATGCTACATCACTTCTTGTTAAACCTCTGCCAACACGTGTCCTACAGACAGCTGCCATGGATAGCACCTCTGTCTGGGTGACAGCCTCCACGTGTCTACTTACCAAATCTGCATTTCTTACTACACTAGTTTTATTTCCTTTTAAGAAATATTTTCAACACATTAACAATAAGCATAATAGCTGCTAACAGGTTATACTTTGCGAATTATTACCATGACTTTTATTTTTATTTCATTTTAATTTTAAGATAGCAAGAATTCCCTCTTTGATTTCTTTTATGGACAAAATAGTCAGAATAATAATAAGTCTTAAATTTATAAGATGTTTTAAAAATTATACATCCATTTGCAGCACTACACTATTTAACTTGCTTCTTTAGAAAGCTAAATATTATTTCCATTTTACTAATAAGAAAACATGGGCAAGGTATAGGGAGTGACCCAAGGTTGAACGCTGGTGAGGGCTTGCACACAGAAGTGCATGCTCTTCTCCACCCTTTGTGAGATTCGAGATACTCTATAGTAATTACTTAACACAGTGGGAAACAACTCAATTCTAAATACTCTGCTTCCTAGTTAAAGAATCACACTGCTGGTGGTTCTAATATAAGCTAAGCCAAACAAGCAAGTGCCAGATCGATGAAAATGTGGGATCATTCTGAATGGCTTTTAGCACTGTTTGGTTTGTAAGGCCCTTCTCCAAGGAGGGAGGAGGGAGTTTCTCAAGGAAGCACAATGGAGCTCTTGGACTTGCTTCCCTTTCTAAAGCTTACAGCCTACCCAAGCTCACCAGTGACTTGTGGGAAATATCTCTGGCAGGCAAAACAAAAGATTGAAAGCAAATCTAGATTATGTCTGTACTCCTGCTGTCCCGACGGTTGAGTATGGTTCAGAAAAGTCTGTAAGGGTGCAAGGGGAAGTAGCAATTTGATATCACAATCAACTGCAGTTTGATATCACAATCAACTGTAATTTGATATCGCAATCAACTGCAGTTTGATATCACAATCAACTGTAATTTGATATCACAATCAACTGTAATTTGATATCACAATCAACTGTAATTTGATATCACAATCAACTGTAATTTGATATCACAATCAACTGCAGTTTGATATCACAATCAACTGCAGTTTAATATCACAACCAACTGTAATTTGATATCACAATCAACTGTAATTTGATATCACAATCAGTTGTCTCTGGATTAGACTGTTGATCTCCTATAACTAGGTTAAAACTGGTCTGTTCTTGCCCTCGAGTACAGAAAATTGTATATCATATTACAAGTAGATTTATTGCTAACTGGATTTGTAATACAACTTATGTAGAACTGTCCCCCAGAGCTGGGGATGTGGCTCAGTGGGTAGAACGTTTGCCTAGTGTGCATGCATCCCCAGGTTTGATCTCCAGCGCCACATAAACTAGACATAAAGGCATAGGCTTGTACTCCTAACACCGCCAGAAGTGGAGGCAAGAGGATATGAGGTTCAAGGTCATACTTAACCAATCAGTGACTCAATGTAGGCTACATGAGACCTTGTCTCAAGGAAAATAAAACAATAAAATAAAGTCATGATGTGCCACAGTACCTTATACTGTGGGAACCTCTTCTTAAAGGACACCAATCATGTTGAATTAGCACCTATGGCTTATGATTTCATATAACTTTAAGTATCAGTTTAAAGGCCTTCTCTACAAAGGTAGTCATAGTCTAAAATTAGTGAGGTACTGGGGCTATGATAAATAAATTCAGAAGATGCAATTCACTCCATAACATTCTGTTTCCATGAATTCACTTACCCTATGTGTCTGTGTTTTTAATGTGTAGGCTGAAGCTTGATTGAATGGATACCTTTTATTTTAACTTATCAGGTTGTAAAGTGATGGGCTTAATAAAGGAATCTGAAGGCTTTCTTATGAGAAGCCACTGTAACAAGTTTATACTGTTGTGATCTAATGATATTATGTCTTGATGCCTCTTCCTTGCAGACCACTCATTCAGGGGTCCTGATGATAGCGTTGAGACCTGCCTCTTTCCCTCTCCATATTTTAGTCACGTAAAAACACCACACAAGCCGAAGGATTACATCATCCTTTTCAATCTCAACTCTTGTACTGTCTTCCAGTTCCTTGGACAGTATTGTCTATCCATAACATTTCATTCTCACCAGGCAGTGGTGGCGCATGCCTTTAATCCCAGCACTTGGGAGGCAGAGGAAGGTGGTTTTCTGAGTTCAAGGCCAGCCTGGTCTACAGAGTGAGTTCCAGGACAGCCAGGGCTACACAGAGAAACCCTGTCTGGAAAAACCAAAATAAAAAAACAACCAAAAAAACCCCATTTCATTCTCAGCCACCTTTAAAATATAGATATACTCTGATAAAATAAAAAATACAACCTTCCAAGCTGCTGGGATGGTTCATCAGGTAACAGTAGTTGCCACCAGGCTCCATGGCCTGAATTTGATCCCAGGAACACACATGGTAGAAGGAGAGAACTGACTTCCATAAATTGTCTTGTGATCTCCACATGTGTGCTGTGCTATGTATGAAACCAAGCACACACAGACCCATGCACGTGCACACACAAACAAATACATAAATACATATGCACACACAGACACACAAGTGTACAAATGCATACACAAAGACACACAGTTATACACTTTCACACATACACATGCACACACACATATGCATGCACACACAGATGCACACATATTTTTTAATCTTCCTCTTAAGAGTTAACAATTAATACCTTCTTAAATGAGCTTCTCATAAACTCAGCAGTTTTCAACCTGTGGGTTGGAACCACTTTGGGGGTTTAACAACCCTTTCACGGAGGTTGCCTTAGACTATCATTAAAACACAGATATTTACATTACAATTCATAGAAGTAGCAAAATTACAGTTATGAAGTAGCAACGGTTGGAGGTCATCACAGCATGAGGACCTGTATTTTTTTTTATTTTTCATATTTTATTTACATTTCAAATGTTTCCCCCTTTACAGATCTGTATTTAAAGGTCACAGAATTAGGAAGGTTGAGAGCCACTGCATTAGCTACTTAATGTTAATAGAATAAAGCATCAGACTTGATAACCTTAAAATTAGTCTGTAGTGTTTTTATCCTAACAAATAAAAAAGCAAAGCTATTCAAAGAGAGCGTAGAAGTGTTTGTATCGCGTTATGAATTACATCATGGTTTTCCCTGAACGCCCCACCCTAGAAGTCAAATCAGGCCCACCCATCCCCAAAAGAATCAAACAAATGGAACAGACCTGAGTTCCCAGAAAACTTTGCAAAACCTCTATTTTCTAAGCCCTGCCTGACTGGGTGTCACCTGAAATCCCAAGAAAGCCATTTGAAATCCCTTGTAAAGGACACTGGCCATGCCTTCAAGGTAAAACTCAAAGAGCTTTCGATAAAACATCGCTTCATTCCAAGCAGCCAATGGAGCAGCAGTTACTTTTAGCGTATCATTAGCTTACTGGTTCCTGGTTGTCAAGTCCTCAAATGAACAGTTAGCACTAGAGATAGTGCTGGGCTTGGTATTTATTTTAATGATTTATGGGTTATTGGTCATTTATTTTCAACTGTATATAGCTGAGGTCTTGAAATAATGGAATTTATCAGAGGAATGTCCCGTTCACCCGTGTATAATTTGAACATCCTGAAAGGCTCATGCAGGCTCATAAATCATTTGTATGCAGAGCCAAGTAATGTATCACTGCAGTGCACATTCACAGCACGCTGGGGGAAAAAAGGCATGGGGTGTGAGTTATCGCTTATGAGACAGCATCTCATATCCTTGTGGCGTGCATTGCCAGGAGGCATTGCATTTATATAACCTTCATACTTTATTTGCTTGCAGGTCATTCATAATAAAAAATACTTTTATCATGGAGTTTTTTATCAAGGTTTTTTTTTTATTATTATGTATTTATCAAAGCACTCACAAGTGTTCATGACAAAGTCACTTTCAAGCACTAAGATGGATGGTGGTCTTGAGCCCGGAGCACTGGGTATTTTAACCTGCACAAACTATGTGGGATTAGGCAGCTGTTCTCTAATACACCAACCAGAAATGATAAACATGTTCAAATCAAACGAAATGGTCCCCTAATAGGTTAGGCATTTGTCTAAAGCAAAGGCAGTGTACCTTTCCCTTCTTCCTGAAGTTATAATAAGAAACATGGCCATCTCAAGCCCTGCATAATACAGACATTACTTTAGAAAGATACACATCTACTGTCAGGCATCAACTTTACAGAAATAATTCTGTCTTATTCTGTTTAAATTATGTCGAGTCGACTTTGGGATTGATATTAAATATAATGTAAGTTCTACATTCTAGAGTTTTCTTATCTCAGGAAAACGTCTGTAAAATATCCAACAGTTATGTTAATATCAGTTAAATATTCATAAAATGTACATTTTATGTGGTCCTTATTTCTTGTATGTAGATGTCTTATTTAAATTTTTAGATCTTCTAATCTTTCTGCTAAGGGATCCTCGTAGACCATGAATATAATCTTCTGAAACTTCATCAGAAACTCAGATTCTCAGGTTACTCCCTCAAACCTCAGCCAGTCCCACCAATGCCACTAAAGTTCAGAAACAAAAGTTTCACACCCTTGAGTAGCATGTCTAGACTTTAAAGTTTGACACAGACTGCTCTGGGTGGTTCAAACAATGGCTGGGTTTGTAGAGAGACAAGAATCAGAAAGTTAACAAGAGGCAAAATAACGTAGTAGCTCATACATTTTAGCAGGTGAAGTGTTCCAGGCAGTAGACTAGACAGTTATTGCATCTGTTACCTCAGTTAGACAGCTGGAAGGAAAAGACTCAGATGTGGATAGAGATGGCTTGGTAAATTGGAGAATTCAGGAACGTTTGCTTATTGTAGTCCACAGAAAAGGGCTAAGTCTATAACAGCGCTATTCAAGATTAAAACTGGTAGGGTTAGCAGGTGGGAGGCATATAAGTAAGAACAGATGTAAAAGCCATGGAGGATGTTCTAGATGACCTGGCAAAATTGTTACAATGGCAAACTCAACTAAACAAGGACAAGCTCCTAGCTTAGTAAACATGAAGAGATCAGCTCATCTTCTCACTTTAAAATAAAGTTTAAGAGATCATTTTGCATATTACCTTTATATGTAAATGTACATGTAGAATAACTGTGTATTACTTTATGAATCTGAGTCTTCACAATGGAAAACTATTGGTGGTACTGGCATAGGAGTATGTGTTTTCATGAACAATCATGAGTATCACCATTAGCTAATTTTTATTTATTTATTTTATGTATATGAGTGTTTTGCCTGCATGTATGTTTCTTTACCATGTATGTGTTTCCAGAGGCCAGAAAGGAGTGTCAAATCCCCTGGGACTGGAATTGGTTATGGACACCATGTAGGTACTGAGAACTGAGTACCCTTGAGAGTAACCTCCTGAGAGTAGTCAGTACTCTTAAGAGCTGAACAATCTCTCTGGCCCTTATTATTTTTATTTTAGAATAAAAGTAGAAGGGCCAGTGGAGAATAATATCAATATGATTGAGATAGCCAGTTTCTAAGCTTGAGTCTGACCTTACACACACCATAATAATGGATAAAAACAATTAATCTGTTAGCAAGATCAGTGGCATTGTTATGTCTCGTTGAACTTTTCTTAGCATCACCTAAAGCTTAGCCTTTAGGGAAGATGAAATTTTCTGAAATATGAGATGGTTTATACAGCTCATGCTTGCATGTGTTTTCAAGGACTCAGTCAGCCTATTCTAGTGTGAGCATTTTCTATAAATTGATAGGAGCCACTAAATATTTTCTATCAATGCCACTGGGAACCACCCCTTTATCCTCTGTCTTCGAAAGCAAATGGAAACCATGGGTTGCCAGGGAAGTGATATTATTCACACCCATATAATCCATCTCTTGCAGGGTAGCAAGATTTGCTAGAGATTAGCAAATTAAAGCAACAAACATCATCACAGTTTGATGAAAGAATTTGGGCTCGGCCTAGCAGGATGTTTTCGACTCAAGGATGTTTGTGGGGTGATAGTCTAGCTGTCCTCTCTTGCTCTGGGATCAATAACAGCCTCAACAAGTAGATTCCTGGTTGGTTTGGGCCCTCATCATACTGGCAGATTTATGACATGGGATCCAGATTCCCTCAGGACAAATATCATAATAGAACATGCAAGAAATAGAACATCTAAAATAGAAGCCACAGTCTTGTAAAGCCATATGTTGGAAATGATATTCCTTTCCTCTGCCGTATTCTGTTCATTAAACAAAGGTGAGTAAGTGCAGATTATAGGAAAGGGAAATTATGTATGGATGTGTGTGACAGCAGACAGGAGTCATTGCATCAACAACAATACATCTGGGTCTTGCTCTTCCTGCCTACTTCCATATTTTCTAATGTCACTTTTTGACATGCATTATTTATGAAATAAGAACATTAAAAGCAGTTACATTAAATTAAAGAGAAAATGTTTTTTATATCTTAAACATCAGAAAAGTCATGTCACTTCTCATCAGAGCTTTCTTAATAAGATAATTGAACTGGCTGGGCAAGCACTTATTATTGACCTTCCCAGCCACACATCAGATTATGTCATGAACCCAAGTTGAAGATCATTAATCTAAGAGACATTTGGAGAGCTTGAAAATATTTGGTATTGAAAAGCCCAAAGCCCCTAATGTTGATAGGAAAACATCAGTCTCTCTCAGTGACCTGACAGTATATCCTGTTTGCCTTATTTTTCTATAGTATGCTTGAGAGTTCAAACCGGCTTGATGAGGAACACAGGCTGATCGCCAGGTACGCCGCACGACTGGCAGCAGAATCCTCCTCATCCGTAAGTAGAACAAAAGGATGCATTTGTTGGTCTCTGGGATCCTTTAACTTCAAATGACCCTAGTCCATGGTTATCATTATGCCTGGTGCCAATTAACAAGAAAATTGCTTTTTGTTGTTTGTGTCTTTGGTGCTATACTTAGTAATGTACATCTAGCTTTAAAACTATGATGGACAGAAGAGCAAAGGCTCTACAGTAGTGAGATACTCCCAAGTGGAGCCCCATATACCGCCCTTTACCCAGTCTCATTTCTGTATCGGAGAACCTGAGAAATGAGTGATTGGTTTCCATTGAAGGTATATTTGAGATCTGTAGAATGGTTTGCTCTCAGAAGGAATAGCAGTTTAATTTTCTGTTCTTGCCCCCCTTCCCATGGAATAGTTTCTTCTTTCTTGTCTGCATATCCCATGATTCCCATCTCACATGTGAGTTCACATTCCCAATATTAAATAATGTCAACTATATGTTTTACAGCAGCCCACACAGCCGAGGAGCGCCCCTGACATCTCCTTCACCATCGATGCAAATAAACAGCAAAGGCAGCTGATCGCAGAGCTAGAGAACAAGAACAGGTAGGCTTGGGGACATGTACCACGAGTCTGTCATTTCCATATATGCCTGCTTAAGGGAAGATACCTCAGTCTGTAAAGATGACCTCTGGAGCTTCATTATAAGAGTATGGCGGGTGTGTGTGTGTGTGTGTGTGTGTGCGCGCGCGCCAGCCTGCCTGTGTGCAGTATACTTCAGAAATATCATATGATAAATATCATCCCTCTGGATAACTCTTATTTCCCTTTTTTCTATTTGTTTGTTTGTTTTTTAAACAAGTTGTGGTCGGGGATCTTCCTGGGCACCTGGAGAAATGTGCTTCTGTTGCTCAGGGATTAGTAAGAAGCTCACCAAGAAGTCTTCCTATATGGCTGAAGAAACACTCAGGGTAGCATGACCATTATTTCATTGTTTAATACAAATATCTGTACATAGACAGGTTCCATCTATGTGCGCGACACAGTTTAATCCCACTGATTCTGACTCCGTGGCATCTCCCCAAAACTACCCACTTCATGTCCACCTTCAGTTCCCAACCGACCTGTCATTTTTGACACATAAGTCATATAATTTTTTTCGAGACAAAACCCTCTTGATTTTCCAGGACATCTTGATTAAAACCCTCTCCTGTCACCATGGCATGCAAGATGCTAGCTCCCTAGAGTCCTGATCAACATCACAACATCACCTCGTAGTATCACTTCCTCTCTAATCTCTCTCTCTCTCTCTCTCTCTCTCTCTCTCTCCCTCTCTCTCTGTGTGTGTGTGTGTGTGTGTGTGTGTGTGTGTGTGTGTGTATGTGTGTGTGTGTGTTTAGGTGACCTCAATGTTTAAAGTAATCCTACTTATGCCTCTACTCCACCTTCTCTGGATGAAATGGGAGTTCTCTAAGAACAGAGGGCGTGTCAAAAGCCTGCCCAGGCCCAGGAGTAGGCCTAAAACTGTAGGTGTTGAATAAATGTGTTTGAAAGAGAAAATCATAAGAACCTGAGGCAGAGCTCAAACTAGCTTCTGAGAAAGCTCATGGTGGGAAAAGCTTACTCATTCTATAGTCCTTGGAACAACATAAACTGTCTTAATACTTCACCCCATTCTTAATGCTAATGTCACATTTGATGCTGTAGTGATAAAGGGATAAACTGCTCATAATTTCACACCTATAGAGCTTAGCCAAAAAAATTTCCAATAAATGATCAAAACCTTATTTAAGATGCTACAGATAGAAATTAAGGGACAGCACATCTCATGTGCATAAACACTCCTTCAACTGAATTGTCCCAGGACCTGGCTTCATCATCAGGAAACTGCAAGCCAGAGTGGACATAGCACATAATAACTATGACATCATGACTTTGAAGCTACTCCACACCCACCAAAGAGGTGTCCCTTACAGGGGGCATCTCTCTCTAATTGCCATGTGATAGGAAGCAAGAATCAAGGAGGAAGGAAGTAGAGGCACTGTAATGAGCAAGGAGGAGGAGCTACGGAAGTCAGAATTTGTTGCAGATGGTTTCCAGTTTGTGAATTGCTATTCTGGTTGTCTAACACTTGTTACAGATACTATGTGAAAGTAATTGTGTAGAATTGTCCTTCTTTCAAACGGGCAAAGACATTTAAAACCTCATGTAGGAGTGATGTATGGGTAATGATGGAAAATAGCAGGTGCGGAGAATGCAGTGGGTGGCTGAGGGGGAGCAGGAGGCATGAAGAATGTGTGTGAGCAACCCAATCAGCTGAGGGTTCGAAGCCAATAGTGAGAAAGAAAGAGCCCCTTGAACCTGCAGGTCCCCAAGATGGATGTGTGGGCGCTGACAGGAATAGAAAAAGGGAAACAGGGGTGGGGAGGCTGTGTTCAGTGTTGTCTTGGAGTTTTACATCAATTTGAACAACAGAAAAAGTGCTTTCTTTAAAATTCTTGATAAAATTCCAACATGTCAATCCCTTTAGAAATCTTAGCAAATACTAAAATTGGAATCCCAGAGTCTTTATTTTCTGTCCGGTAACAAAGTAAACTTATAATACGTGATGTGGAAGGTTATTCAAAACGAGTCAGCCTGGAATTGATAAATGTCAATATACCCATGAGTGAGTCACTTATAAATTCAATGACAGAGCTAAGAAGAAAGGAGAGGAAGGTGGGGACACAGTTATCTTACCTGGAATTTGGAGGCCTGTGGCTGATTAAACAATGGTCAAGTTAAAACCACCCTCCAGAGAAGAATTTTGCTACACAGTCCTTTCATTCATTCCAAGTTTCCAACAGACACCACAGACATGCATCTCTTCTCCCTCCCTTAGGTCTTCTCCCAAGGCACACTGTGGTTGCTAACCAGGAAGGAGCCATTGTCTGAAAGAGAGGTCCAAAGTCATGATTGATAAGAGCCAATCAAGCTTCTGGATGACAAATGCCAGAAGCCAGGCCTTTGCTTTGAGATGTTCTTTATAGAACAGGTGTCCTGACCTTCCCCCCATCACATCCTCAGTAATCCTTTAAAGTGGGCACAATGACTGCCACTATGTCATACAATTAATATTAAGAGATAATGCATCCTGTCCCCCTCTCTCCCCCTCGGCAAAATTCTTTGCTTTATCCCTGTAGTTCAGGTTGAGGGAGTTGGCAACGTTGTTTAGACGATGAGGTATTAGTTGGACATGTCAAGATAGTGAAACTTGACCATGAAAGACAAAAAGAAGCAGGTAAAAATACAAGTAATCTTTGAGAAAGGCGATGACTTCCCTGAGTAAATCCAAGGGGCTGGGGTGAAGGGGAAAAGTACAAATATCAATATTGAAAACTGTCCATAAGGCCAAAAAACCTGAAATTTATGTTGTGGTGAAGAGCTGCGGTGGGGCATGTGATAAAATGTTTCTGATAGGGTAACCAACTAATGAAACACACAGAATGCATCTTCACAGGGCTGGGTAGCGCTGGTGAGAAGCCATAAGCCCATGGTGACTGTAAGTCCACATGAATAAGTCCATGGTGACTAGGTGGTGCCAGAAACAGCATAAAATAACCAGCGCAGATGAGTAGACAACACAGTAACTGTTGGTAGTATTTTCTAGAAATTCCAACAGAGATGTTCTGCCCTCTCCTTTACTTTCCACGATGGACTCAAGATTTCCCAATGACAATCTTTTCTATTATTGTTATTATTGGTTATTTTATTTACATTTCAAATGTTATTCCCCTTCCCAGTTTCCCCTCTGCAAACCCCCTAGCCCATCGGCCCTCCCCCTGCTTCTATGACGGTTCTCCCCCACTCACCCACCCACTCATTCCTACATCACTGCCCTGGCATTTCCCTACACTGGGGCATCCAGTCTCCACAGGACCAAGGGCCTCCCCTCTCATTGATGCCAGATAAGGCCATCCTCTGCTACATATGCGGCTGGAGCCATGGGTCCCTCCATCTGTACTCTTTGGATGGTGGTTTAGTCCCTGGGAGCTCTCAGGGGTCTGGTTGGTTGATGTTGTTGTTCTTCCTATGGGGTTGCAAACCCCTTCAGCTCCTTCAGTCCTTTCTCTAACTCCTCCATGGGGGTGGGTCCCTGTGTTCTGTCTGAAGGACGCTTTCGAGCCTCTGCATCTGTATTGGTCAGGCTTTGGCAGAACCTCTCAGGGGACAGCTATATCAGGCTCCTGTCAGCAAGCACTTCTTGGCATAGTGTCCGGGTTTGGTGGCTGCATGTCCCAATGACAAACAAATCCAGGCTTCACTACAGGACCCCTTTTCATTTACTCTCTTGCTTCTTTCTCTTATTTGTCTGATACAAAGAGGAAAGTGGTTGGTTGGGAGTGAGAATGAGGAGCAGAATGCCCAGATCAAGACCAGGGTCCATGCAGCATCCAGAGGATGAATCAGACCTGGCCTGAGTGCCACACTTCAGGCTCCCTGCTGTGCCTTTTACAGAGGAGAACAAAGTCTGCACCTACTGACACATAAATATTTCCTCTCTCAGCTGTTCCACTTGCCTGCCTTTTCACCCCTCCAGAACATGTCCACTTGTGGCCAAATCCCCTGCCCCCCCAGTTAAATCTGCCTTCATCTCTGGCTTGTCCTGGTTTTACAGTCAGCAGGAAGTGCTGGCAATGTTTTATTTACATGGGCTGTGCCCTGACACTATTTTACTGCTTGTTTCTTCATAGTTTTGTATTGTGCACTCGTAAGCACATGTTTGTAGACCTGGGGGAGGGGGCAGGAAAGGAACAGGAGGGGAGGGGACAGGACGGGGGTGGGGGTAGGGGGATGAGAGGAGAGGGAAAGGGAGGGTAGAGAAGGAGAAGAGGAGAGGAAAGGAGAGAAGAGAGGGGAGGGGAGGGGAAAGGAGGGGAGGGGAGAGGGAGCTTAGTCCTGCCTGTGGGGCATGATTGATTCCTAGAGTTCCCTGCCCCATCCCAGAGGACCTGCTCATCCATCCTGAGCTCACCCCTCTTAAACCAGCAGCCCCAGCTAGTACCCAGCCCTGTGCGTGCACTCAGCACTCTCTTGGGCTCAGATCTATGGAGCTTAGGAACCCGGAAGAGTGTCAGAAGGAGGGAAAACCAGGAAACAGCACGTGGACCTGCACCCTATAACCACAGTGGTTCCCTTTCTCTTTATATGGAAAATGAGTTTCCATGAAATATCCCTTTAAAGAAATGTTCTACCCCAGAGCACCAGGGAAAAAGCAAAAATGGTTAAAAATCACTGATATAACCCAAACTTCTGACCATACCCAGGCCTCCTGATTCTCAAATAATTATTCAAAGTGATAACCACCCTGTTGGGCTATAGAATATTCCAGCTTGTCGTTTGCTGTCCATATTTTGGTACCCCATTACCTGACTTAGAGAAGTCAAATACTCTCTCTAAAAAAATGTACATTAGCCTAATTTATTATTCATTGTACACGTGCATCGTGTTATTGTACAACTCTATAAAAATGAACAATTTTGTGTCGATTTAAATTTTTGAAACTTAGAAAGCCACCCCACCCTTCAACTTGCTCATCAAGCTTACTCTCCTTTCTCGGTGTTTTGTGCTCTCTTACAGGCCCTCCACATTTTGTTAAGTAGAAACCTGACACTTCTGTATCCCCTGAGAGTATATAACAAATAATCCTAGTTAATGGCTTCAAATCTACTTACATATAATTTGCCTTGCACGGATGCGTGCCACTGATGGCTGCCCTAATACTCAGCCAGCATCAATAACAGGCTGACATGTCCCATTGCCTGGCAGATTCCACCAATAGCACTCTATGTCACAGGATCAATTACAATAAATCTTTTTAAGAGCCTTTCCCAGTAAGGCTGCCCTCTGCAATTCATTGCTAAAACTGAAGATGCCAAGTTAAAAAAATTAAAGATTATGACTTAGGGATTTGTCTGATCGTTTCAGCAAGAAGCTTTTTCTCTGTAAGAGAATACCGATATTTATTTTTGTTATTTTCATTAACTGAGCATCATTTATATTTTCTTCTCTCTCCAAGCACCTCTCATTTGGGATTGATGGGTCCTTGGTGTGTCAAGAGTGTGACCATAAATAATAGAAGATACCAAACAGTGCCCTCACCAATATTGGACGTGTTACCACAGCAACGCATGACTTACTGGAGAGAGGATAGGTGCTAGGGAAAACACACAGCAACATGCTGCACAGCCTGCATGGTTTGGATGTGCTAGAGATTGGTGAGAGCCTCCCTTCACCCATCCCACCAGTGATAGCCAAAACTACACAGCTACAGGCTGTGGAAGGTCAGCGTGCTCTTAACCACAAGACAGCACACTTCTCTCTGTTCTGCTGGCCTGGTGCATTCATATATCCATGTCTTGAGAGGCCATTGATGCTGGTTCTTTCCTTCCCTCTCTCCCAAGAGAAATCTTACAAGAGATCCAGAGACTTCGAGTAGAACATGAGCAAGCTTCTCAGCCCACACCCGAGAAGGCTCAGCAGAACCCAACCTTGCTGGCAGAACTCCGGCTCCTCAGGTAAAAGAAGGGCCCAAATTTACCTGAGGAACATAAAGGTTTGAAATCTGTTTGGTTTTTTAAATGTGTCTTGTGGGAGGGTCTGTATGCAGGCATGCATGTACACACGTGTACGGGCGTACATGTAGGAACCTGAGGTTAGCTGTCATCTGCCATCACTCCCTGCATCCCTCATTCAGCCAGAGCTCACTGCTGTGGTAGTGTGCCCAGCCAGTTTGCTCCAAGGATCCCCTGCCTCTGCCTGATGAGTATTGAGATTATAAAGGAGCACTGTGCTTATCTGACATTTGTGTAAGAAGTAGGGATATGAAATCTGGCTCTCATACTTGTGTGACAAGTGTTGGATGTGCTGACTCATCCACCAGACCCAATGTTTGAGCTCTTTAACAGTCTGATAGCAGCTGGCCAGCACCTGGTCCTGACCCACCACCATAGCTGCTCATCTTTGTTTTTCAATAAAACACACTACATCACTGACATTTGGGCAATTTTGGGAAACTATAATTTTTACCAGACACTGAGAAAAAGGCAAAGTGTTCCTTAGATCAAAAGCAAAATATCTTCAGAAGGAAAGAAAAGTTTCACTTGGCTGTTTTGACTTATTTGCACTATCAAAATGGATGTTCGTTAAAACCAAACACATAAGCAGCTACATAAACATCAGGAGTTGCTAAATTGGAAGATTTAACAGAATCCGATTTTTTTCTCTAAATAATGTCTTCAAGAGTCATGCTCTGTGGTATAGGTCTAGAATTCCAGGTAATAAAGATGCTAAGACAAGAAGATCATGAGTTCAAGACTAGTCTAGGTCACATAAAGGGGACATTGTCTAAAAATTTTTTAAAGTGTCAAAGCTAGCTCATTGGCAGAACCCTTACACGGCACTGTGAGGGCTGGGGTCTGATCTTCTTACCTCCTTTAAAATAGAGGTCGCACTTCTGTGTTCTTTCATTAATGGGAAACCTAGTCTTGTCTTAATCTGTCACCTTAGGATAACTGAGTTGGAAGGGACAAGGGAAGGTCATGACTACTCTCTTGGGTGTCACTGCCTTCTCAGGAAGAAATCTAAAGTAGTCTGCCTTGGATGAGGGCTGCAGTTGTCCCCACTACTTCTGTGCTGCACAATGTAGATATTATTGTAGGCACCTCCCATGAAACTGACTTAGCACCATGTCTTGGATGTGGCAAGGATTCAGGTGTATTATGGAGCAAATAACAGAGAAGTAAATTCCCTCAGTGAGGAGCGTATTGATGTTTCACAAGAAGCTTTAACTGTGGAGAAGTACATGTTCTCATCCTTTGGTTTATATACTCAGTATGCTCCCTGTTTGCCTACAGCTCTGTGAATTCTAGTTTCTACAAGGATAGGTGCCTCTTCATAGAAACACATCAGAATAAAGTCTCTTGTCTTCCTCCAGAGACTAAACTCAATATGTTCCTCCTGTACTTTTCATAAAGTCCATGTTGGGTGCCTTCATACATGCTTCTCGGGATTCCATCCAAGCTCAGCTCCTCAGACACGTGAAGACCAGAGGAGCCTTGCAAGCCACCTGGCCCAGGCCACAGGCCCTGCCTCTCCCATACTTAAGACTAGAGAAGACCCATCAAAGGCTTGACTGTAAAGGAGATGAACAGAACTTCCAGATGCTGCTTAATTTAGAGCAACTGCCTTATACTTTTGAATATTAATCAATAATTATGTAATTTAGTTATTAATAGCGTAATGCCTTAATTAACGGAAACAGAAATTCTTCCAAAGAATTTCTTCCTGAGACCGCTATGGTTTCTATTCTGCATCCAGTGAGACCACTACAAGTCTGTGCACACCCAACTACACTGTGTCCTAAAAGGGAGGAAATGGGTAGAAGAGACTGGTGATGGTGATCTCTACACTCTTCATCCAATGCTTTAAAAGCAAATAACTACTCCATGGTCTTTCTCCAGATTGCATCATGAAGAGTCTCCACCATTTAAAGTTCAATGTACAGAGACCTAAAACTGAGTACGCCAACATGGGAACAGAATGGTCATTTGGTCTGCCAGGATCAGAGTAGCACCTGTGTCTGACTGAAATGCCATTTACTTCTCTTCTACTGGTCATGGATTTACAGGAGGGATTTGGGAGAGGAATTCTCATAAGCATTTTTGATGGTTCTCCTGTAGAGCTTTTACTTCTCAAAGTGCTCTGTTCCAGGTGGAAGGTAGACTAGGGGGACGGCAGGATGAGCCCGGGGTCACTGAGAATGTTGTTCTAAATATTTCTCCATCCCTGATGGAGCCATCACGGAACCAAGACAGTTCTCGCCAGCCTCCGCTGCCTCAAATTTGGACACCCCATGACCTCTGCTGAGCACAAGCTTTTCTTCCTAAAGAATCAGAATCACCATCAACTTCTTTGCTATTGGCACTCCCAATGGCTTATTGTCTGTCTGCCTCTGTATTCTATATAATTCTCTTTGCTGCAGGAAAAACTGTCTTCTCTAGAAGGCTACTTCTCTAAATATTTGTGCCAATTGCCACATATGTCAGATACCCCTTCTTGCTCTGTGCTAAGCATTTCCAAAATTCAGAGATTCCATAGATACACTGAACCCAGATTTAAATAAATAAAACCGGGGAATTCTGTTTTAGTCTTCTGTTCTTTAAGATTTTCAAATGGGGCTCTAAGACAGTGAGCTCTTACAAAGTCACTGTGGCCATAGATGGCAGGAATGAGCGGCATCCGTGGGTGTCCTTACTGTTCTTTTCCTACTCCACACTTCCAGAATCTTTTCTTGAGGAAAGAAGGAATTATGTACTTGCTTTAATAAATACTCAATTTTATTTTTATCTTAAAATCACTATGGCCTTTCTAAATGAATGTGTTTTACTTCTTACTTAAGCCACAAGGAACGTGAAAGCCACATTTGCAGAGCAGATATAGTTATAAACAGGTACCTACTTCCTCTGTGCTCATCACCTGACACTTTCTGGGTGCTAATCTCCATGTATGTTGTACTACTGAATGCAATAGCAAACCTGGGAGAAAGGCTCTCTTATACTCCTTTTATAAATGTGGAAACTCATGGAGTAAGCAACAGTGTCACCTGACCAGACCCCCCAGAGCTCCCGGAGACTGGACCACCAACCAAAGAATACACATAGAGGGACCCATGGTGCTGGCCACATATGTAGCAGAGGAGGGCCTTGTTGGCCATCAGTGGGAGGAGAGACCCTTGGGCCTGAGAGTGTTAGATGTCCCAGTGTAGGGGAATGCCAAGGAGGGAAGATGGGAGTGGGTAGGTGGGTGGGGGAGCACCCTCATAGAGGCAGGGGGAGGGGGAATGGAATAGGGGGTTTCCAAAGGGGAAAACATTTGAATTGTATATAAAGTAAATATCCAAAAATATAAATAAATAAATAAATGTGGAAACTGAGATTCACTAAAGTTAAATAAATGTGGAAGATGTCATGACCCTAGACCATTAAGAATGTATGCATATGCTTCCTAAGACACACATTTTCTTTTATAACTGTGGCCCAATCTCAAATTCAGGAAATTACTGTGGATATGTTATTATTCCATATATAATTCATATAATGATGTTATTGGTCTAATACTATCACAAAAGTACATAGATTCTTACACATAAGCAGTTAAAAATAACCTCACAGAACTTCAGAATAAAATGTATTCATTTAGAGATGCATACACTTAGCAGAAGGAAATCAAAATCTTTATTTAGTCTTTATGTTGTTTGACTACCTTGGATATGAAGACCACACCACAGACTAGTAACTGTGCTTTCATTTGCTACCTGCTGCTCTAAACAGTTGGAGAGAAGGCTGAACAAAGGCATTATTAAATTACATGAATAGAGTTTAATGCCATGTTTTTAAGATTACTATTGTAACATGAATTTACAATAAAGTTGACTAATGTTGGCTAAAGCAAGTTAATACTACTTCACTTTTTCTAAGGTTTTAAATACCTCTCTAAGTATTTCTTACCTACAATAGTAGAATTCTTCATTGACCTTCTCAGTGACCTCCTGTGGCCAAAAATGACAGAGACATCAAGAGGTGAAACCTAAGAGTAAATCAGAAATATTAGCGACTCTTGTCCCAAGTCCTTGTAAAAGTCCAGAAGCTACTTTGTGCTGATAAGTCTAAAGAAAACTGCCATGGTGTTTGTCACTGAAGGATACTTTGGAATGAGGTGAAACATACAAAATTAGAAAGCTTTTGCCCAAGGAGGCAACAAGCAAAATAAGCTCTATAAGCCTACAGCATGTGATGTTTGCCTTCCTCTGGATTCAGAAAGGAAAAACTATTTAAGGGGTCAATCACAAGTGCTCACACACACACACACACACATCACACACACACACACACGGCTGGAGAACTGACTCGACAGTTAAGAGCAATGGCTGCTCATCCAAAAGACCCGTGTTCAGTTCTCAGTACCCACATCATGACTTACAACTATCTGTAACTCCAGTGCCAGAGGACCTGATGGCCTCTTCTGGCTTCTGAGACACCAGGCACACACATGGAGGACAGACACATATGCAGGCAAGACACCTATACTTAAAATACAAATGTACATAGGAAAGAATCTGGGCATGTGTGTTATTATACATGTGCAGCAAAGGCTGTGATATTTGTAAGTTTTACATTTTCACTCATTGTAAAGAATAGCATTTACATATTAAAAAAACATTTTAAAATGTTTCATTTATGTTCCTAACCTGTCCCCTTATAAATAAATAAATATTTTTCATCTGAGTAAATTATAGCCTAAATCACTGTGATATCACTTACTGTCAGTTTTTATTTCACAGACCCTACTATAAGTTAACTTAGTATGTTGTCTGTGCCGTTGACACACATGCATGTATACATTAGTGCATGTTACTAAGGAATCTAATCATTTTTAAAATATAAACTCTGATATTTCAATCCAAGCTAAAGACCCCTTTGGAGTCAAGGGAAATATACACACACATACACACACACACACACACACACACACACACACACACACAACAAGAACCAATTGCACACATGCTAGGACAGATGTTAAATTGCTTCCCTATGTCAGATTTCCAAAAGCCATGGAAAGCCACTTATGAATTTATAGTAATTGCTTTGGATTATGAAGATTTGTAGAGCTGGCCCTTTTCAGTAATTTTGTGTTTTTGTTTGATTTCTGAAGCCAAGAGTACAAACCAAAGCTGGCCAGATCATAAACTTAGCATGGAAATGCCAAAAGGAATTTCTATCCTGCTTAAATGTAGTGTGACTTCTCTCAAATAACAGTACCCATGTATTACAGTCCTTTACCCACTTGAAGACAGTTATCTACCTGGTAACACTGTCGAAGTCTAAACACACCCTCTTAGAGACAGTCTACAACGCACCTACAAAGTCAGGAAATGGAATTAGCTTGACTTGAATGATTGTCTGATGGTGTTGGCTTTTTTCTTAGACAGCGCAAGGATGAGCTAGAACAGAGGATGTCTGCTCTCCAGGAGAGCCGGCGAGAGCTGATGGTCCAGTTGGAAGGTCTCATGAAGCTCCTCAAGGTAAGGCATCTCAAAGCAATGTTTCTGTCCGACTATCGTGGTGTTTTTAAATTGGTGGCACATAGCTTGCAATGGCGTTTCCAATTACTATATGTGATTTTCTCCCAAAACCACACAAATTCAAATACGGAACTCTTTCTTAGGCCTGTGAAGGAGTAACAGTCAATCAGTAGTAGCTCTCATTCTCATCCACTTTCTTGAACTGAGTTGCTAAGGACCATAGGGCAAATTCTTTGCTTATTTTCAGTCTCTTTATGTCCTTGAAAATTATAAAACTGGATTTGTTTATAAACGCTTTTGGTCAATTTTAACAATTCCAACGAGATTAAACAGAGACTGATGTCTAATTCAGACATTAAGAAATAGTGACTAACATGTCTTGGCAATAATAGTAAATATTTTATTGCATTCATGTGGCCCCCAACAAGTCACATGACTTCCATGGGTCTCAAGTGCAGATTGTAAATGGGATATTTCCTCTTTCTTCTAAGGGAAAAGTATTAAATGGTAGAAGTCCTGTTGAGGACAGTGTTTTTCCATCAGAAGTAGCAATCTCCTTTAATGAGTGTTTACTGAACTACTTTCCAAGTTAGCGGCAGATGGACACACGGCCACTCTGTCCTGTAGTGCTCCAGCTCTTCTAGCCTGAGGGAAACAACTGGGAACCAATGTAAACAGGAACTCATGTGCCAAAGACAGCAGATGGGACATCTGATGGGATGCCCACCACAGGGAAATGTCCCTATGCATTCACAGTGAAACAGGAATTTCAGACGGGGTTTTCAGTTCTGCATTTCCTTCCCTCCCCCACACCAGTCATTTGTGGTTTCCTGCTCCCCATTCTGTTGTTTTTATTTTCTCCTTCTCTTTCCTTTCCTACCCCCTTCCTGGCTCTCTGGCTCTCATGGCTCTCTCTCTCTCTCTCTCTCTCTCTCTCTCTCTCTCTCTCTCTCTCAGCTCGTTTTAGAACCAATGTTGTAAAGCTTTCTGCTCCAGAACCTGTACTTGCAACATTTCTTACTTTTGTTTGCTTTGCTATGTTTGATCACTCAGCCAACAATTTTGGCCATCAGTCCTGTGTTTAATAATCCATGTGGGAAATGTTTTATTGTTACTCAACAAAGTTTACTTTCTAGTGTGTTAGACACATGGAGTGTAGCCCCGGGGGTTGGGTTGGTTGTGACTGTGGTAAGACTAGATCATTAGTGACCTGCTGCTGTTTCTAGCCTATTGCCTCATTTGATGCAACAGAAAATCTCTTTTCTGCTTCCCTTTGAAAAATACGTCAGATAAAAAGATCTGAGCCCATCTTGCCCTTCCCCGAATGGCAGGAAATTTTGAAAAATCACTCTGCTTCTGCTGCTGCTCCTATGGTTCTTCCACAATACTGATGAGACAGAAGTCTGCCAGCCAGCGGCCACCATGGGATTAAGCCTGCCCAACTGAACACAGACCTTGTACCAAGACATACTAATGCTAGGATGCTCAGAGAGCTCAGACACACAGGGGAAAGGAATGGGTCTGTTGTCTCAAATACCTAAATAGGCTTGGAACTGGAGTGAAGGTTGGGCAGTGGCCAGGAGAGGTGTTCGAAGCCACACTAATGCCTCCTGTCTCTTCCTTCACTGTGTAGGTGCTCTGGTTGGAACCCTACAATTAATTCTAATTGTTATTGATTCGATCTTTCTGTAGGAAGAAGAATTGAAGCAGGGAGTAAGTTATGTCCCCTACTGCAGGTCTTAACTAACAGTGGAGGGCTGCTGTCCTGCTGACCTTCTCATTGCTTTGGCCTCTAATGTATGTTCCTGCTTCAGTTTGGAAAGAAAAAAAATCTTACTAATTTGCTTCCATTTCAATGTAGTACTTGAATTGAGATTATAAAATTAAGCCTTCTGTTACAACTATCACTGTTGTTGGCAACAAATGAAGATCTGTTTTGTGTTTAGAAGGGAGAACCAACTTGTGTTTCCTTGGGAAGGTTTCCTTCAGATCCTCGAGGGTGTTAAGTTTCAAATCATGTAATGCTCTTAGAGGTTATTGTGTTGCCTGGACCCTTCTCTTGATAGAAGGTTAGTCGTTAGAGTTCCACAAAGGTCAGTGTTGTCTCCCAAGCTGCAGCCCACAAGAGCAAACCTCCACACTGTGAACATTCAGTTCCACTTCCATTTCTCTGAAAAGGCATAGAAACTCTTCTCATAAGAATCAGGTAACAAATCCCCTGCCATCACATGACGTTAAGCTATGACACCCACCTGTGCTTAAAGATGTGTTCAATTCTGTAAGACTGTGCTTGGTAGCTGACTGTCCACTACACCTCTTTAGTCTCTGTCAAAGCTGTTAGTTAACAAGATCCTATGAAGAATAGGTAACTTTCTCCCCTTCCATTCTTCCTGAGGACCTCCTGCTCTGTGATTTTATAGGTCATTCACACCTATTTTTCTGGAGATAGGGGCATCAAGACTGTTGGGCTGTGTCATACCCTGAAGCCCGATGTGTGACCTTGTAGTCAGGTTCAGAAGCAAGCAGAAGAAGCAGCACACCGAGAGAAATAAAACCAAACTAGAGTAAAAGAAAAAGCATCTTGAACACCCTGTGCATGTACCAAAGTGTATGGTGATACATCCCAGTTCCACGATTTAAAGATTTCACATTACACCCATGGTGAATTAGAAACTTGAAGCTGTCCGATTTCAACAGATCTGTTCATTCTTCTGTATGCTCTTTTCTATTTTTCCATTCTGTGTGTTTGTGTGTAACAGAGAATGTTTGCGAAACACTGGAAACTTTTTAACTCCTCATTCCCAAGGTCTGTAAAACGAAAAATAATAAGAAAAGAAACATGTGAAATCAATCTGTAACTCAGACAATAAAGACGATGTGCAGCATTATTTTGTATATTATGAAAAAATTACTTTACTGAACTGATGCCAAATTTTTACCAGGGATGACTCCCTTGTCTTAAAGATGCACTGTATTTGTAGCCTCTACCGTTGTCCATCCCTGCATCCCTGGGGTGTGGCCGCTGGACTTAGATCATGACAGAGCACATGCCTATCCCGAGATATCTCTTTGCAAACAGGCTTTGCTCCTCCTCTTATTTTGCATGCACATTGAAACAGAAAATGCTGCTCCAATCTCAGCTTCCTCCTACCTCTGGGCAGAGAGGCAATTGTCTTGCCTTAAAATTCATTTCCTTGGGGACCCCGTCCCTCCATTTCCCAAGTAGTATATTGTGGAAGGCTTCATGGATTCATGGAGCCAGGCTGTGGGGGTGCCCTTTAGGTTGAACTTTGTCACCTCCCTTTCTATCCCTTTCCTGTGCAGCCTCTCCCAGCCTCTGCACGTTGAAGGGTCACAACAGTAGGGACTGTAACATGGATAGAGGCCATCTGTCAGACACCCAAATATAGGCTACACACTCATTCACTCTTATCTCCTTGGTTTCTACCCAAGCTTCTCTTAGGTCAGGGCACCTTATGCCACAGCTTACACCCAGCAGCTCCATAAAACTGAAATAGAAGAACGGGGAACTGAGGAAGAGAAAATGGGACTGTATCCCCTAGGGGACAAGGGTATTCTGAACACTTAACAACAACAAAAGAGGGAGATACAATCCAGGATTTTATCATCATAGAAACCCCTCTTCCTGGAAGCTCAAAATATCTGCCGCATTAAGCGCTAAAGCAAGCCTTCATTCAGAGCTTTATAGAAAAGTACTGAACAATATGATAGAAAATTGCAGTCATAGATTGCAAGCAGCCATGGCTTATACTGATCTTTAGTCAAAACTAAAGCCAGAACCCCATCAAATCCAGCCCCACTGAGATAGTTCTATGAGAAAATGAGCAAATTCCTTCCAAATGTCTTTCTCGTGGTGGAACATGATCTAAGGAGAGAATTTAGAGGTCTTAGACTACTTCTAAATTCTGTTTTATGAACCTTTCCCCTTCGGGAAAATTCTCTTTGTGAAAATCAAACTCAAAATACCCCATACCACAAATCATGCTTGATTTAATGAACTCTACTTGCTTTATCATAAATCTGTGTGGTTCAATGTAGTGTTTTATTATGCTGATATCTACAGTCCCTACATACACTGTTTCTTGTTATAGGTAATGCATGAAATTATCCCCCTTGAGGAGAGAACATGAATTTTAAAAAATAGTGCCTGTAATATAATATGATTATGGTATCACGAGCAATAAATTGTGTTTTTTACAAAACTTGCATCTAAGTTATCCTACCCTCTTTCTTCCTTATGTGCCCTTAAGATTTATTGAAGAAGCCATAAAGTGAGCACTCAAAAAAAAAAAAAAAAAACCATGAAAGCAAGAGCAGCTGGGCTGTGGTTACAGCAACAATGTGCTCTAAAGTTTCTGGTATAGTCCCAGCTCCAACTGTTACGGATGAGTCCAAAACCAAGTATCTTAACTTTGAGTTAGTGACATAGAGCTTTAGTAATTTTCTTTGCAAGATTACACCAGCTGGGCCTGAATCCCAGCAGTCCCTGCTCTAGCTCACACCTTTAAGATGTTCAAGAGTAAACTAATCCCTGATCATGCGTTTCGAACACTCTGGTGGTCTATGCCTCGGAGGATTACTGTGGTAACCTAGATGATAGTAGGTATGAAAACACTCAGCAAACTCTACCTGGTTATCAAACATCTGTAGGCACATGTGTACAGTCATATATAAACTTTGCAAATTTTGGATCATGCACATTCACTTCCTTTTTCTTCCTCTGAGTTAGCTAATAGGGTCTCGGTCTGGGTAAGAAATGTGAAAAAGACTTTCTGTTTGTTTAGATCCCTTATAATTGCTTTTAACAGTCAAAACCCAGTTCTTATGCTTTAGAAATTACAAAAATATCCAGTAAGATTATCTTGCTTCTGTTGACATCAAATCTGTCCCTAGATACACTAATGCTACAATGTTTTCTGTCAACACATTCCTGAGTACATTTTTTAAAAATAATAGAGAGGTTGGCTAAGGTGTGCATGGCCTGTATGTTGTTCAACACACCCCAGATCCTTCCTGGAGGCTTAACATAGACATCCCAGATAGAGGGAATTGGCGTACAGTACTTCATAGTCAGGAATCAAAATCAGGAATCTTTCTTTGAGTTTGCAACAAGGATTAATTTGAAAACTACTACATCTTAAACCTTGGAATCCAACTGGTCCCTATTTATTTGGGAGTGGAGTCTAGCATTGTTCAAAATCTAGTCTCTGGCTCCCATTCAAATGCAATACAGAGTAGCAGGCCACAGAGAGCCAGTTTCCCAGCTTCTCTTTCACTTTCCATTGTTAGCCTTCCTCATCCAGCCAGTGGGTTTTCTCCAGAGTTGATAACTCCTCCATAGAAGAGTGAGGGAGGAAATTTACCCTGAGATGATATCTGCATATAGAAATGAGACTCTAGTATTCAAAAATAAATACTTTATCAGACAACACACACACACATATCAAATCTCGTTTTTAAAGTTGTGTGATTGATTCTAGGGGAGTAAATAAATAAATGATTCTCTGTTCAAAACCAGTAGACACTGAGCCTTTGATTCCACTAAAGGCTCCCAAGCCTGTCCCTCCTATTAGCTTTCTCATCTTTTTCTCATAGAACCTGGTACTGGCTTCAGCACCAATGGACTCTCTGCCATGTCGCTGTTGTCCTCACAAGTCTCAAGTCTTGCTCAAGCTTTTCCAAAACTCAGACACTCCTCTCTCTTCTCCACACTATCACATTCCCTGCCCAGGTATCTTTCCTGTGAAAATCACTCAAGCAATGCCTCCTTCCTGACCAGTCAGAGTCAACTGCGTCCTCTGTCTCCTATTGCATTTTGTACAAAGCACTCCTGTAAGAAGCCCAGTAGTCAAAACCATGATGATGATGATGATGATGATGATGATGATGATGATGATGGTAGCAGTTGGTGACTTTGTGTGGCCTCATTTTCTCAGGCTGGGAGGTACAACTGTCAGGGTCAAACTGCATGATGCAAAACCAGGTAGTATCTTCATCCAGACCTTGCAAACAGACTTTATATGTGTAGGAGGAGGATGGGTAACAAATACTCCCCACCTGTCCAGGGTAGGTTCACTCAGGTTCACACATTTGCTCTTTTTCTTCAAGCATCTAGAGCTGAATAGAAACCAAAATACTTCCTGCAAGATTGGGAAATGCATGGGTCTTACCAGGCTTTTTAAAAATTGATGTGATAGCAGCTGGTGTGGAGTCAGAAGATGCAGATAGAAATTAATTGTTCATTTATTCTCCAGGAAGAGAACTATTTTAAATTGCCAGCCATGATATATGTTTTCCTCATCCATAAATCAACCTTCCTTGGGAATGTTGGATCCATATATTGATCTTCATGGACCATTGTCCCTTCAATCTTTCTACCATCAATCATTGAGTAATTTCCAGGGAAGGAATTTGCTGAAATTCATTCTAAAGTTCAAAGCAGACAGCCATGCTGGATAGCCAGACTACAGAGAAGCTGGGAAAATAAAACTTGGTGATCTGTCCCATTGCCAAAGGGCAGCTACGTTTCCTCCTGGCCCTTTAAGAGTAGCATGGAAGGAACAGCAGAGAAGCCATTTCCTGTTGTAGATGCTAAGTATCAAACTGGGCTGTGTCCTAACAAGAGAAAAGATGGGGCCATGGTTACCAGGCAACCATGTATCCTACTCTGAGAACTGAGTAAAAGATAAACATGACCTGGGAGGTTCACGTTACAGAAAAGATAGAGCTAAATCTTTTTGTCAACCCCAGGATTCCCTACCAAACTTCATGACATAATCAGACCACTTGAAATTTAACTATTAGATATTCATTTGGCTAGGACTTGGGCATGGTGACTATTAGCCATTGTTGTCATTTAGATTCAGTCAGAGATTTTTCTTTTAACAAGTAACCATGGCGGTTATTTTCCTCTAACAAAGAACCACTGTTGGGGGTTTTGGAGACAGGAAACAGAAAAGAAAGGGAAAAGTTGACGTTGAAGAATGGGTATTAAGCAGGAAGATAAGGGTTGATAATGCTCCAGACATACAAACTCTTAAAAAGAGCTTAGTGCACTATACAGGGCAAGCTCTGGGGGGATGTGCTGTGTGGGGCAGGCTCTCAGGGTGGGGCTGCACTACAGGGGGAGGTTCTGGTGAGGGTAGAGGAGGGAGATGAAGCCAAAGTACACACCTCCCTACAAATGTCCCCAGAGGAAAGAATCCCATGAAGACTGTATGCTAAAGAACCTGCCCAGCATATATAAGCAGAACGAGGTGGTATGCCCCTCACACAGCCTATCAAACACTAGATGTGGTCACAGCTCCTTAGCTGAAAGCACTGGGTGCAACTATGATGCAGACTTTGAATTTTTCCGACTTTTGAAGAGTAACATGACATAACTACATCAATAGTTTCTCATCTTATTGGGGCCAAATTTACAGTGAAATGTGTGTCTATTAGACCATGTTTAGACTTGCAGATAAGAGCTTATACACCTGACCAATAGCCCAATGTCTTTTCTGCCACACTGGGCACCCACACCTCTCCACAAGGAAAGGAAAAATATGTTAACTGGCCTACCATGAGGCCTGGAGCACCAGGATGTGATCATAGTGGAAGCTTCTCAGCCTTTAGTTCCTAAATCTTCTCAATTTAGTAAAGTATCGTTGGAAGTACATGATGTTGGTCATATCCTGAAGACCATGAGAAGCAATGGGAAAGCCCCAGATTTGCAATCTAAACTTCCCTCTGCCACTAATTAGCCTGAAGACCTTCCATATGCCACCTACCCCCTCTGAGCCTCAGTGTGCTCACCTACTCAATGGGAATAATAATACCTAATATGAAAGTTAAGAGGGTTAAAGTCTTTGGGATTAAAGTGCTTTTTTCATAAACTGATTTCAAACTGTTATTCAAATATAGTATTATCTTTTTTACTATATTAGGAAAATCAACAATGTATGGTAAAATGCTCTATTCCCTCTAAAATGAATAAAAAAAAAAAAAGTCATTTTATTAGTATGAACTTTCTAACAAAAAAGATCTGGCTTCCCAGGGTTGAATTGGTGACCCATGTTGGACAGACAAGAGGAGCCTATTTCTACCACAATCTGTCCGGCCTCACTTACCAACCCCAGTAGACACACTCTTCTGTGACTGAAGGGTTAAGATGATAAAATAAGAAAAGTCCAGGAGTGCTTCCTAAGCCCTGACTAGGACTGGATGGACAGGAGAGGTGCCCGCACTAGGTGCCTCCAAGGCACCCAACCAACATCTATTTTTCTGATGGACCCTCTCTCTACCAGCCATGCATGGTTCATCGAGAGTTCTGTAGCCCAGAAGACTCAGAGTCCTTGGGCTCAGCCACAAGCTCGGCTGCTGTTCTCCATCTCCCCAGGGAAACCACTCTCATTGCACACCTTGAGTGGTGACACCCACTTTATGCGTCATGAGGAAGAGATCCTCAGGATGCTCATAAAACCTTTGAGGAAGGAGAAAGCTCAGCTGCATGGTGAGATTATTCACCATTGACATGAGAACTTGAGGTGCAGGGTTAGCTCAGACACAGAAGGTTTCAAGGAAGTGGGGCTGAGCTGCTGTTTTCTGGAAAACCCAGACCCCTCTTTGAGCAGGCTGAGGAAAGCATCAACACCTAAGTCCTCTTCTCTGAACCTGGACAGACCATTACAAACAGGTACTGTTACAAGCGTAAGACTGGAATCCACAGCCCATGGGGCAGCACATAAGTTCTGTGCTATGCTTTGGTTTGCTTTGGTTTGGTTTCTGGATTTTCTTCACGTTATAGATTTGACAATTATGTATGATACTGAGCCCTGGAGAGCTAACAGCATGGCACTTTACAAGAACTGTGTGTGTGTGTGTGTGTGTATGTGTGTGTCTGTGTGTCTGTGTGTTGTATGTGTGCCTGTGCATGTTGGGAGGTGGGGGATGTTTAATTGCCAGTAACCAAACACAAAGCAGAGATCTAAATAGAACATTCCAAAGCAGCATTGTCATGCTGCAAATCTCAGAGTGTGAACAGGTACACAGTTACTCTCTGGGTTTTTCTGTAGAAGAGTTCCCACTATGGCTGGCCAGAGTCAACAGATTGGGAAGGAGCTGCTAAGACTGCATGGGTGGCTATATGTGGACATGCATGCCTGATTTTCTTCCTTTTCTACTAATTATTGAAACCAGGAGTCTGTTTTCAAGGGCTTCATTTTAAAAGATGAGAGAGAGAGAGAGAGAGAGAGCTTTAAAATTCAAGTTCTCATACTAAAGATCACAATGCAGAAATAAAAGTGTTCCAGTGGTTTTCTACTCTTTCTTTTTTTCACCCCTTCATAAATCCTGGTAATCTCACTCATCTGCTAAACTACAGTTTTCTTGAAGGTCTAGAGAAAAAGTGTTTCAGAATATAGTAACCAAATATCAGAAACTATGATTCTTGCAAATCAAAACCTTAGTCGGATATCACATCTTTCCAGTAAGGATAATAATTATTAAAAAATAAATAAATAAAAGCTGACAAGTATGGGAAAGCATGTAGAGATAAAGGCAGCACTGGTGGGTATGTAAGTTAGTGCCGCCATTGTAGAAAACAGTGAGTTAGACTTGACCTGTTTCAGCAATCCCACTAGTGAGGGAATTATCCAAAGGGAATGAAGTCAGGATAGTTAAGAGGTAGCTGCACTCTCAGGCCTATCACAGTTCTGTTTACAGTAGCCAAAGGACAAAAAGTGACCATCAACCATGGATGGATGAAGAAAATGTAGTGTGTGGGGGGAGAGGTAGTTTGTGTGTAGTGTGTATGTATGGTTTGTGTATGTGGTATGTGTGTGTGGTATGTACATATATGTGTGCTGTGTGTGTGATATGTGTGTGTGTTATGTATGTATATGTATGCTGTGTGTGATATACATCTGTATTTGTGTGTGTGTGTATTTGTGTGCTGTGTGTGCATGTGTGTGTATGTGTGTTGTGCTGGAATATGATTAAGCTCACTAAAGGAATGACAGCCTGACATTACAACAAGAGGGGTAGAACTGAATATCACACATTAGATAATAAAGTCTGGTACAGAAAGACATAAGTGCACCTATGTGTGAAATATAAAAAGTTGATGCTAAGACATAGAAAACAGAAGAGTAGTTACTGACAGTTTGGAGAGTAGAACAAAGGAATGATGGGAAATATTCATGGGTGGATACCAAGATGCAGTTAGATGAGATAAGATGCACTGGTATGCCACTACATGGTAGGATAGCTACAAATAACCACAGTGTGCTGGTCATTCCAAAGAGACTGAATCTGAGTGACAGTAAGGGTAGGGGTCCAGGAGAAGAGTTGGAAGAGGGAAGAGGGGCAAATACTATAATCATTTTAATGAAAAATTGTTTATAAAGCTATATGAAGCATTTTGAATATCTTCATCATAAATAAATACTAGATACTTGAGGTAGATACATTCACCTGGAATTGAACCTTGTGTGATATGTACATATGTAAAATTGTTACATGGTATCCCCTTAGTAAGTACAATCTTCATGTATCAGTTTAAATTGTTAATGAAGAAATGAGTGAAAGACACCAGGATTTCTTTTTCTTCCTCCTCATTCAGATCACTGATTTGCAGACTAACTTCACAATGTAATTTTATCGTAGAACAGAGATTAGCAACAAACATCTCAAGGCAGCTATTTGAGACAATATGAAATGCTATAAGGCATGATCTAAATTGTGTCTAAAGATGAGGCCAAAGTAGGTTGAAAATTAAATTTACCATACCTGTACTGAGTAATATCAAAGTCTATATTGAGAACTTTCTCCTCTGTGTCTCATTCTATGTAGGATTTGCTTCAAGCAGAAATAAACATACCTTGAAACTATCTGTTTCACAACATCTTTGATAAGAATGAAGATCTCACATTATAGCACAATGCTACACTGGTATTCTTAAACTTCCATAGGAACACGGACTTCAGATAATAGCTTCTAAAATTAATCTACACCTACAACTACATGCATAACTCCCTAAATTAATGGACACCTGCAGCTAGGTTTAGACTAGTCTCCTTGGTTTCCTAAGATTTGCTCCTGTTTTGGAATGTTCTTATCATGGTTTTTAACGTGGGACCTGAGACTTTAGAGGAGACCTATGGGCTTTTCTTGTAAAAGCAAATTAATGATGTGTCTTGTCTCTGCAGACCCAGGGGGCAGGTTCCCCACGTTCTTCCCCCAGCCACACCATCAGCAGGCCGATCCCCATGCCCATCCGGTCGGCATCTGCCTGTTCCACACCAACGCACACCCCACAGGACTCCCTCACTGGGGTAGGGGGAGATGTGCAAGAGGCGTTTGCACAAAGTAAGTGCTCTCTGCTTTATTGTGTTCTGCTTGTGCCTGCCAAATAGTTCACCAAGATCCACTGAGCACTAGGCAATTGAGATTCATCAGAACTGCATGCGAGCATTCATAGCCAGTTTTTTGGTTTTTTTGTTTTTGTTTTTGTTTTTTGCTTCTCAGGGCCATATTCTTCGTCTACAAAATTTACACTCAAAAACCATACAACCAAGCTACAAATAAGCCTCATAATTTCAGTTTGAAGTTGGTAATTTGGGGTTGTGCTGCATTCTCAGCTGTCCTGAGCTGTTCATGTCCTACAGAGAATAGGTTGGCCATCTCTGTGAGGGTGTCCTATACCTGGGTCACAGCCTGGCTTATGCATTTTAGAAAGCCCCTATGGTGCTCTTCCTTGCTTCCCCAATTCTGTCTTCTTTTAGCTTCTGTTGCCCTGCCCTGCTTTTTAGTAAATCTTAGAAGTCTCAGGGCATAAGAATGCCTTTAAATTTTTTCATGAAAACATAACTTAAATCCATCTTGAGATCCTTATTTCATATCATCTTCAAAGTCAAGACTCAGAATAAATAATCCCAGCTTTGAGGTGATGGAAGACAAGTCATCATCTTAAAGATTTCTCATCGAGATGCTCTAAAGAATTGTGTCTTGGCTTCTGTAGTCAGAGCTATAAGACTAAGGCTGTATGATCAGTAACAAAGAACAGAGCTGGTGACCAGGCTTCTCCACAGAGGACCACTGTCTCTCTTTCTTTTCCCATTGCTAAGTAAATAAAATTTGACAAAAACAACAGAAGACATTTATTTTTATCTCACAGTCAAGTCACAGGAAGTCAAGGCAGCAGGAGCTTGAAACAACTGCTCACATCGAGTTCACAGTCAGGAAGCAGACAGTGAATGCACACATGCTAGGGGTACTTCACAATCTCTACTTCATACAGTCTAGGATTCCCTTTCCAGGAAATGGCCCCTGCCATTGGGAAGATGAATCTTTCCAAATCAGTTTTTTTAAAAAAATAAAGAGCCTGTTGTGGTGGTACACGCTGGTAGGATTTGCTGAAGGAGGCAGAGGCAGAAGGATCATGAGTTTAAGACCAGCCTGGGCCATACATTTTTGGGGCTGGAGAGATGGCTCAGCACTGACTGCTCTTCTAGGGGTCCTGAGTTCAATTCCCAGCAACCATATGGTGGCTCACAGATATCTGAAATGGGATACAGTGTCCTTTTCTGGTGTGTCTGAAGAGAGTAACAGTGTACTCACATACATTAAATAAGTAAATCTTAAAAAAAAAAAAAAAAAAAAAAAAAAGATAACCCCTCATGAACATTCTTGGATGCTAATTTTAATCTAGATAATCCTTCATAGGTGTGCCTAAAAGTCCATTTCAGGGGTGACTCTAGGATCTATCTCAAGCACCACAAATCAAGTGATTTTAACCTTTCTCTTTCCATCATTTTACAAGTTTTTATAGATAGTAAGAAATCTCCATTTTGTATGCCTTTCCAGTCAGTCATACTTCACTGCTAGAACTGACCACTACTCATAGATAGGCCCCTCTCAACATTTTCCTGTGTAAAGAGCTGTATTTATATGTGTTTATAGCTCATAGACTCTTCTTCTTTCACACAAATTACATTGTGTGCTGCACCTTGGTCTTCAATTTGCCTTTTCTTTAAATTAGAAGATGTAAGGAAGAAATACATTTGACTGACTATTTTAAAGAAAAGAAAAACAAAGACAGAAACCAAGTAATATATCCCAAGGAACCATCTCTCGTATGTGTGCCAATCAAATTTCATAACTTCAGCTAAGCATAAAAATATGGAGGCATCCCCCCAAACAATAACAGATGAAGGGAATCAGCAGACAGAAGACGGAGAAACTGCCAATAAAGGAAAGATGTACAACTTCTTTGCACTAGTGATTGCAGAAATACATATATTTTGATAAGAATCATTATTTGCCTAGCAGATTTTTAAAAATATTTTTTGACATCAGCCATGTCTAAGGCTAGTAGCCATGTGTGGAAACAAAGCCTGCTCTCCATCATGTGTGGGGATGAAAACCTTGTCTTCTGCAATATCAGGGCCCTTCCTTCTAAACATGAATATCATTCAAGAACTACCTATGTCATTCACAAATTCTGTTCTTTTTTTTTTTTTTAATTGTTTAAAAGGATAAATATCCTTATTCAAAATCAGGTTTTAAAGAACCTGCAGTGTGTTAAACCTCCTGGCGCTTTATAGTATAGTTAATGTTTTTACTTAGTCTCTTTGATTTAAATACATTTATTGTTTCATTCACGTAAGGCTACTTTGTGTGAAATGTTGAAATTATTTCCCAAACCCCTAGCCCACAAAGCACTCACACTATGTAACTTTATTTTGTAAGTGGCATCTTTAGAAGCTTGAACCGTTTCTTTCAAAGATGTTAGAGTAATGAATGTTCTGCTCCATCTCCACTGTACCTACTCCTACACAACCCTACAAATAGCCACTTAACCCTTAGTGTGCCTGATATAAGAATAATCTTTTTCTACCATGGACTACCTTCCAACAGCCTAAGTGTGTCTGCCCAATATCTTAAGAGCAGAAGCACATATCACCCTTCTTCCACTCTCTGGGAGCATTCAGTACCTAGTGTCCCAATGTCAAAGGCATCTGTCCTGGAACAGAGATCTCTGGAATCCCTGGTAGAAGACAGAGCCTGTGCTGCCAGGGGACAAGTTCCAGTGTGCTCAGTCACATGGTAATGACTGGGACCATGACAGCCACTTGAAAGGTACAACTGTTCTTTTGGGTTGTCCTCAATAGGATGTCCACTCACTGCAAGTATGGAAGCTTGTGCCAGGTCACCGTGCCTTATAAAAGCTGACTGCTTTCATTTTTCCCAAACTCCCAACTGAAATAATGAAATCCATGAACTGCCATTATTCTTCCGGTCTTTTTATGTCAGGCCCAGTGTACTTCTTTTTTTTTTCCACTCAGGGGATAAATCAAAGCTCCTATTCTTGCTGTAGGTTATCAAAGGAGTTGGTAAACAAACAACATGAAAACCAGGTATAGCAGAAAAGCTGTGACATTAAATTATTGTTCATTCATTGAAGGTTCAAGAAGGAATCTAAGGAATGACCTGCTAGTAGCTGCAGATTCCATCACCAATACCATGTCCTCTCTGGTGAAGGAGCTGAATTCAGGTACGTTTTGATACTCTCCCAGGTACCTCTTACTTGTGGGCTTGCTGTAGAAGGATCCTTAGGCTAGGGGTCCCTCTTGAAGACCTGATCATAGTCAAATATAAAAGGAGATTTTAACATTTTAAAGGAATTTTTCAGTGTGTGTGTGTGTGTGTGTGTGTGTGTGTGTGTGTGCCTGTGCACATGCTTTGTCTATGTGGGGCCAGAAGAAGCCTTCTGGTCCCCTGGGTTGTAGATGGTTGTGACTAGCCTGACATGGTGCTGGGAACTGAACTTAGTCTTCTACAGTAACAAGAAGCTCACTCTTAACCATAGAGTCTCCTCTCCAACTCTGAATAGAAGAAAAGGAAATGCTGTGATCTAAACTATTTTATAGTTAATTCATTTCAGTATCAACTCTCACTTTGGGGGAAATCTCACTTTGCTGGTATCTGGTTTGCTGACATTGCTACATGTGGAATCTGGGGACTTTCTTCTAGATCCCAAGCTTCCTGTGGGGCATGAGCCTTTATTTCTGGGTCACAAGCTTCCTAAGGAGTCACTCTGTTCTTTCCACTAGAGGTGGCAAGTGAAACAGAAAGTACTGTGGATTCCGAATTTTCGAGAACTCAGTTTGAGGATCTGGTTCCATCACCGACCTCTGAGAAGGCTTTTCTAGCCCAAATCCATGCCCGGAAACCTGGGTACATTCACAGTGGAGCTACAAGTACCATGCATGGTGACATGTGAGTATATTATTCTTGGAAACATTTTCTCAGTTGAGGATTAAAGTAGGCAGCCTCAAGAAAGTGAAAAACCAAACACTGAAAGGGTACAGTTCACCTTTCGGCCAGAAGAGGCAGTAGAGTACTGCATTTAAATTTGCTACTGGGGGTTGGTTCTTCCTTCTAAACAATTTCTAGAAAATCATCAATAACCTAAAACAATCAGTGACTAATGAAAGACTGGCTCACCTGAGGTACAGGACATGGATGGCCTTCAAATAATGATGAAGACTTATACCAATAAACTTCCTATAAGTCAAAAACATATCTAGTGCAACTAAGCCATTGTACATTGTATCCCAGCGCGCGCGCGCACACACACACACACACCCATACTGTAGGATGTCAATCAAGCATTAGCCTTCTGGCTCATGTGACCAACAGAAAGCTTTAACTCGTTGATGATGTCAAATCACAAAACAGTATCATATTCGTATTGCTAGTGTTGGGGAGAACTTAATTCAAAACTCAAAGAGTATTATCTCTAGTGAATGCATATCATGTTTGTATCATGATAAAATTAGAAATGAAACTCAAAGTCACAGATCACTTGTGGTAATAAAGGGAAAAGCATTCTTCCAGGTCACATATGCCATATCAGAAAATAAGTCATCTTGTCTCCTGAATTTACTACATTTTCACTTAAAGGACAGGCATGGTACTAGAACAGCCTGTAAGCAAAATAACTATAAACATCACACAAGCATTGGAAAGAAGTCATTAAGCACATGGGATCTCTTTATAAAAGAACACAGTTTAATTGACTCATTAAATATGAATAAATCTGTCCTTCAGAAACCATTTGCAGAGATTTTCATCACAAACATCTGGGGATTCTTTTCCTCTGTATGAATAAAAGGTATAGATGAGCACTGGTGGCCCTGAATTCCAGAAGCTTGTGGCTTGGCTTATGAATTCCAAAACTTGTGTCTCTAAGACTTGAGATCTAAAGGCACTACACTGATAGCTCTGGACTTATATATCAAAGTTTGGTGACTATAGTGACGCTTCCTGGGCTTGAAGTCAAGACCCTCAGATTTTTGACCCAGGACAGCTCTCTCAAACTACAGTACTGGTAGTGTTGGCTAATGCCATTGGTTCTTCACAGCATCTCATCTTCCATATGTTCAGGTTCTCCGCTGTCTGTCTGTCTTCTCAATACTTGCACCATTTATTCTACTCTTAGTTTTGCACAGCTTCTGCCCTTGGTCACTTTCGGGAATGCTTCAGATGCCTCCTGGTGTTCCAGCCAAGAGTTTTGGGAATTGCATCTGTAAGAGTCTATGATTCACCAAAGCATGATACCCAAGACTCAAATAGTATGTAAATGCAAAGAGTGTTCTGTTCTGCAGAAGTCCAGCATGTTGAGGTCTCCCATTACCAAGATAGACAACCAAGTGAGCTCACAGGCTAGATTTTAAGCACATTGGAATTCCGGGGTAGATGAGCTTTATCTTACTCTATGTCAAGGCATTCCAGAACCATAATTAGGGTGTGAAGGCTGGAACCTGGGCTTTTTTCTATTAGTAATTGACTTGCCTGGGCTTGCCTAGACTTGCCCAGTTCTTAGGCCCAGTCTCCTTAACTGCCAGCTTCTGAGGTCCTTCTCACATCAAGGGCCTCAGATCCTTCTTTTTCCAACCTGTCAAGTCACTTTATTCTTGATGCCACTACAGGATTTGGCTCCTCATACAACCAACGCAGCTCACTCTACCTATGATGAGGCCATAAGTAGGCAAAAGGTCACTCAGGAGAATTGTTTATTGGGATAATGCCAAAGAGAGATGCCTTCCAGATGATCCTGACAAGAAAGTCTATCTATATACATGTATACACACACACACACACACACACACACACACACACACACACATGTATATGTCTCACAAGCCGATCTCAGGCCTCAAATTGCACCAAGCACATAGTTTTTGCTGAGTCCTGGCACAGATTGTGCCCTGCCCATCCAGCTCAAATATTGCTCTGTTGAGTAGAGTTGTTTAGTGTTATGGAATTCATAAGGTGGAGTCTTCCAACGCCAGTAGGAGCTGCCTGGAGTGTGTGTGACAAGAGCAAGGACTCTAACAATGGGAACTGTGGCCCTCACAGCCCCTGTGGCTGCAATAATCCTTGCTTGCTAGGATAACAAAGAGAGTTCCAAACAGTCAGACTCCAGATAGCTCCCCACTCAAGACAACACTGGCAAGAAAAGGGTCACCTGGCTGTCCCTGGAAAGGCCCAACAGCCTAATCCCAACAGTTTGCTCATTCGTAGGAAAACAATGAAGACTGCTTATGCTAAAGACTGGAAATTAACATTCTTATTAGCATTTAAGAAAGTGTGACTCCTAACCCAACACCCTTAGGGAGAGTTGGCTCTTCTCATCTGTCTCCTTACCTTACTAGTTTAGTGTTATTTGACCAAAGCCAGCAGCATTGGTGACAATCCAAGGAGGCTTGCTGTGATTGTCCATCTGCAGAGGAAACCTAGGCTGAACTATAAGGGCAAATTGGGGAATTAGCTGAAGAGCACAGCCTAGGAGGGAGCAACGTGAGGAGGAGAAAAAGGAAGTGAGGTGACTGGACAAGTGTCAGGATAAATGTGGTCAAGAGTTGGGGACACTAAAATCCTAACAGAAGAATAATGCTTATGTGAAAAGTACCTCAAACTCGTCTACAACATAAACTGGCTGTTTTACAGAGCCAGTGAAGAAACTAGCCAGAAGTCCTTCTGGTGCTCTGGCTCTCATTTGAAGTAAGGAGTAAAAGACCAGAAGGAACAGAGTTATAAAGAGACCTGTTTTGAACGCCAGCTGTGAAGCAGCAACCCATAAAGCAGAACAAAATAGTTTAGACCATCATTTAAAATGGCAGAGTGTGACCCGTTCTATTTTTAGTTTGCTTTTCAGTCCTTTCCTATAAAATTTAGAATTGCTTAATATGTTATTCAAAGTAGTAAATTAATTGTCATCTATTTCTTGTAAATATGTGTACAACGGTCAGCTTTTATTGTTAGACATTTTATGTAGCAACCTAACACGTCTTTGCCCCAGCCCTAAAACCCAAGCCTGTGAAGGCTCCTCACTTTTAACCAGCTCTCCCTTGGCTGCCACAGACTGGGACCAGCTTCCAGCAAACAATTTGGGGGTGGAAAATGGAGAATTCATAGAAACCTCACAGACTCGTTTAGGTCTGGCCCTAACCCTCCAAAAGTAATATGCCCCATTGATAAGATAACATGAACAATCACATTTAATGTCTAGCCCAAAACTCTCCTTAACTCATCGGTTCATTTTGGAGGGTCTTTTACTCTCAGCACTGCCTAAGAAGGGACTCTCTCAGCCCCACGGACATGGCTTGATCTAGGTGTTGAACCTATATTTAGCCCTGTGAGTCCTTTACACATAGAAGACATGGTGGGAAGAGTCCCCATCTGTGAATGAAGTCATTCTTATTTGCTTTTTTTATAATGAAATTGGAGAGTGCAAATGGATTTTCAGATTCAGGACTGGTAAAAATGTGTAAGGTCAAAAGCTACGGGTGTGATATTCTAGTATCAAGTCACTGATATTATCAGACTTATTACACCAGGAAGTGTGCTTACATATATGCGTGTGTGTGTGTGTGTGTGTGTGTGTGTAAGCATGTACATGGTCAACACAAAGAGAGTTAAATCATGCACACATTTCCTTAAGCATTATTTCACTAGAGGGCTCACTCTCCTTTCAGAAAGGAAAAAATTCTCATGTTGTGAAACTATATGTTTCTTGTAAAGACAAATTTGCCTTGTTAGAATTTTAAGGGATTTCATTCCTGTATGCCATATAAAACCATAAATGGCCAGTGACTTCCTCACTAGGTTTGATTAAAAGGAAAATAGTTTATTCCCATATTTCTCCAAACTTTAGGCTTTTCTTTTTATTAAGTTTTCCTTTGAGTCAAAGAAGACATGAGTGTGAACTAGGGGTGCTCAGGGGAAGCACACGGGAGAAGAAAGCAAAGCCTCTCAGGAATTCCTCCCATTCTTTATTTGTGTTTTTTCCCAGGGCTCCCGAAGATGGGGATCCTTACTCACAACCCGAGGATGGCAATTATGAGAACGAGTCTGTCAGGCAGCTGGAGAATGAGCTGCAGATGGAGGAGTACCTGAAGCAGAAGCTGCAGGATGAGGCCTACCAGGTACAGGAGGCAGTGGCAGCCCCGCCCCTCTCTGCAGCCCTCCTCAAAGGGTCCTGCCTATTAAATGAGGACCTTCCTCCCTCTTTCTTCCCTGCCTTTCCAGAATATTCTGGAATTTCAGTCCATGCATCCCATACACCAATGTTTTAAATGCCTCTTGTAGCTGTCTATTCTTCCAAATTCTCATCTGGAAAGTGAAAGGGTCCTTTGTGACATTGGCAGAATCATGGTGCCTACCAAGACAAACCCTTCATAATTGTGAGGAAAGAAAAGTTTTTCTTTCCTAAGTGAAAATATAGGGGTCTGGGGAGATGGTTCAATGGTTAGAACAACTGCAGAGAAAGTGTAAAAGATGGAGTTTGGGTCTCCAGAATCTGTTTAAATGTTAGAAAGGCATGGCAGCTCAACCTTAATCCCAGCAATCAGCTGAGAATTCTCTGAACATAGCAATTGCGATCAAGAATAGTATAATTGCTTACTCTTGCCAAAAGTAATGAATTTGACCCGTGGGGACACTCCTCTGCCTGCTTCTCCACAGGTGTGGGCCTCTGGGGGCTCAGGGAAGTTTGTCTGGCAGAGACCAGCTGGTCCCAGCCCCAGCAGGTGGTTGTTTTCCTATCTGAATCTAAGTCTAATGGCCACACAAGCTTTTCCACAGTCTTAGGTCACCAGTGGCCCTCTGTCAGTGAAGGACAGAGAATCAGTGAGCTCCAACTATCTCTTGCTTCTGTATTATAAAGAGTGAGCCTTGAGATGTTCCCAAGCAACAGTGAAGCCCACGTTCACTCAAACAAAGTGCTGCTCAAAAAAAGTGCCTGTAGCCTTTGCAGCTGAGCAACTGCCTTCCAGAAGCAGTGAAAATGGTTTTCAAACCATTGCAAAAATGGTGATGATGATGATGATGATGGTGATGATGATGGTGATGATGATGATGATGGTGATGATGGTGATGATGGTGATGGTGATGATAGTGTATTGAGCCATGTACCTGTGCTACAAAAATGTTCAACCTGATTGAAAAGCTGTGGTAAGGGCTTATTCTTCGGGACTTCTGTGGCTCACCCATAGAAAGAAACTAGCCTTGGATGAAGCTGTTAGGGAATCTCTGGGAAATCTAAGGGTTGCTATCCTACAGGCATGCCATGTGGGTCTGCACATGGAGGAGAGACATGTAGCTAGGTCATCAACAGTCTGTTTGGGCCATTGGAGATGCCTGCTTGTCCTTGTTCTTCAAACTTACCATCAGTTTCGGGGGTTTGGTGACAACAGTAACTATAATTCTAGATTTTTTTTTTTTTTTTTGGTGACTTTTCTCCAGTCTACAACAAATATTATATTCTTAATGGATTAATCATTAATGGTCCATGAGTAAATTAAAAGAGGGTTCTATGGATGACAAGATCTAGCTGGAGTTTTGTGTGCACAATAAATCTCTGGTTCCTCTCTCTTTGCCTTCCCACGCTCGGTGATTCAAGGAAAAGAGTAGGGAAGGGGGTCGTGTGCTCTCCCTCAGTGCGCATCCTGGAGGATGGTGGAGTGGTTTTCTTCAAAGGCCTTGTAAGCTGGGGTTGCAGGACGGACGGAATGCATCTGTCGCTCTCTGGACTCTCTCTCTCTCCCACTCTGTGTATCTCTGTGCATGGCTTCCAGCCAAATAATTCACCAGCTTGACTGCTCACGGACTTGACATGTCACCTTTCTCGTTTGTGTCCTTTGTCACCCACAGGTCAGCTTGCAAGGTTGAATGCAATACCCTTTTCTCACTCTCCTCTCAAGTAAGTACCCTGTTGTTTGGGAGGAAGCGTGGACATGTAGGCTGAGCTGGGCTGGCTCTCGGCCTAAGCTCATGGTCACTCTTTCTATGTGATATGGTATACTCTGTCCCTGCTGCTCTCAGAGTGGTAACTCCACAGAGCTCATTATATTCCTGGGTAAACCCCCCAGACATCCCTGGAGTTGGCTTTTTACCTGTTGATTAGGAAACTTCCATAGCTCCTGAGATGTATCACACTGTCTATGGCCACATCACCAACGGCATCAGAGAAGGAGAATACCAAGCTACTTCAGCATCTCTGAATGTCAGCTTCTTAGTCCCCAAAGAACAAATGTGTCCCTTAGCTAGGGACAACACAACCAAAGAAAAAAGTCCTGCAGCTTTGTGCTTTGAAGATAACTAATTGGAATCCACTGAGGGGCTCAGCGTGAAGGAAGTTAACTTAAGGCAGCATTTGATTTGGGTGATTTCATCCCTGTCTAAAGATTTACCTAACACTGAGCCAAATTCACAAGTCCATTTTTTTTTTTATCACTGAAAGATGACACTTGACTGTCAAGATCACTTAAGTGCCATGGTCTAAGTCTTAGGCTCTGCATTTTATTAGACCCATTTTAAAGTATGAGTCTCACTCAAACTTAGCATAATTTAGATAAATTATTAAGCCTTTATGAGTTTCACTTTCCTCTACACATCCTGATATCACACCTACCTCACACGCAGGAGCTGGAGACCTGGTATATAATTTTAAAGAGCTTAACTACACCACAGTTAGCTGTGGACATACACGTGTGTGCAAGGTTCCACTATGTCCCGTGCTGCAGATCCCATGCAGTACTAGGGGCTGCTACAGTCCACACGGAAATGTGGAAAGAAGTCGTTTCAACTCAGCTACCGACAATGATGGAGGAGCCCACGGTCCCATAAGTCTAGATGGCTTCTATAGCTCTAGCTACCGGCCATTTGGTGGTCCCTCATCACAACCTAAGTTAACAGGCTTCCTACAGCAATCAGCCTGGCCTGGCTAAAAGACCTGTCTAGTGAGGTTACATAATCCTTCCCAACTGTGGAATCACATGAGTCTGCAGGGTAGCCAACAATGCCCTCTGCCAACTCTGGTTGCTAATTTTAGGAATGAAAGTATTTCTTCAACAACATTTCAAGTAGTAATGGATTGACACTAGTTCAAACACTACCAACATCCTCACTCCGACGCCAGGTTCACATCAAGTGAATAAGATTGCACTGAGAGGCAGACCTCTTGAGCTGTAAGGAGAGATCTTACAACTACATTCCGTTTGCCCTCCCTTGCATTTGAAATTGCAACCACACATGTTCTCCTAATCCGCAATGACTACAGTGAAAAAAATTCCCAGGAGCTGTTTCTGAAAATATTCACTCCAGTTATAGAAAATCCAGTCCCACAGGAAAGGCCTTCCCTTAATGCCATTTATTTCTCTTAGTTCCAACAACTTAACCGTTTCTGTTCTATGGATTCTTTACACAGTAGGAGCTTGTTCTTAGAAAAACATTCATTTTCTAAAGGTAATAAAATGGCCTTGATATAAACCCACATAAAAACTGTATCATGTTCTTTTCGTACCTAAAGCCATTTTTTGTTTCTTTTTATTTTCTTGGAAATTTGTCAGTGAAAAATGAAACAGGTGTGCCCTCTGTCCTTTGCTGCAGAGACACTCTAATCAGATGTCATGCCACAGGAGTCTAGACACAAACCAGCCTGCCGCTAAATCAACCAGTGGGGCAAAATGCATTTAAAATCTTACAGCGTATTATTGAAAATAGTGGGATTTCCCCTTTATAGGTTCTTTTTATACTGCTATAATGCTCTTAATGAGCTCAATACAATTGAAATTGTAGGACTAGCCAATGATTATTATGTTTTTGTTTGAACTTTCTGATCCAAAGCACATACTGTTCCTACCCAAGGGTCCTGAACCAACCTCATTAGCTTGGCATCAGTCAGCCAGCCACTGAGCAGAGAACTTCATGAATAAGGGCAGAACATGGGACCTGAGAAATAAGGAAGATTCTGCTCAAGTTAGGCTATAGACCTGTTTGTAAGCCACAGAGAGACTTTAACACTTGATGAGCCTCAGGGGTATCTTAGGGATCCCTTGACAAGGATGTTCAATGAAGAGAACCCCGCAATGTGTCTTCCAGAAGATACACAGTGTCCAAGACATTGGTTTCTAATTTACATATTAAAGGAAATACAATGAGTGTGTGTGTGTGTGTGTGTGTGCGCGAGTGTGTGTAGGGATGGGGTGGGGGGACTCTAAGCTACTTATCCCTAATTTAGAAATAGTTTTCACCTGTTTAAAAAAATGACACACTCCTTATTCCCAGGCAAGCTATAGTCAGACAGATGAGCAGAGTTACTTGCCATCCTGTGGTGGAGAGAGCTGGGCCCACCCGACAAAGAGGAGGAAGCCTGCAACGTGGAAGCAGCTCGCTTGGAGAGAGAAGCCACCACACCCAGCAGCTCCAACAGCCCCTCCCCTAAAGATGTGTTTTGATGCCTGTAGTGCGGCTAGCTTTCTGTTCTAAAATCTGTAGTTCCTAGGTGTGTGTTTTAGAAGGGGGGTGGGGGCTCGAGACTTCTGTTCCTAGATAGTTTGTCAACTCCATCTTCTGTAACATGGCTCATCCCTGGTTCAAAGCAAACACCCACAGGCTGAGAGCCTGCTGCTGTTACACACAGAACAGCAATATGAACGAGCATTTGAAACCTTCGCACACAATATTGAACCTATTCAGTTTACAATGACAAGATTAATACTGTTTGTAGCTAGAATTTTCATTTCTGGATTCTTTGAGATTTTAGCAAAGACAGTTTTATTATATACTATACATTTCCCCCCACAGCAACTGGGAGGAGTTGGGGACAACAATCTACAATAGGATTTGGTTTCTGAGTGTCCAAACTCAGGACCCAGGAGCCAAGAAGGGTCCTTGGCCTGCCCATGTCCCCAAGTCCCTCTGAGAAACCACTCAGACCTACCAACAGGAATAATGGATTCTTGGATTGTTTTCCTTCAACACACTCTAATGAATCAGCCATAGAATTTAGTGTAAATACTTTTTCCAAATAGATATCATATTCAAACAAATGAGAGACAACATTCAAATGATATAGAATCTAGTTTTTAAAATCAGCACAGATCTTCTTTAAAAACTGTGAACTATGTTTTGGAATACTCGTTACTAAAGCTGTTTATAAACCACAGGTGCCATAAGATCCCCCAACGGACTACAGTTATCTGCACTCCTCCAGGTCTTGCTCTCCACATTGTATCCTTAGGAAGCATGTCTTACACAGCACTGCTCATTGACGAGTTCCCTCATCGGTAGTCCCGAGGCCTTCAGCTTTAAATGTATGGGCTTAAAGTGCGCTTGCTTCTCTTTTCTTTCTGAATGTTGATTGCCTTACCTGGCCACCTGGTGTTCTGCATGCGGCAGTTGTGTGGGCATGTGAAAGGAGATAGACAAGCTCTTCGATGTGGTATTGGGATTTCATACTCAGTTGGAAGCTGGTGTGTAAAAGAACCGTAAAAGACAAGAGCCTGTGGACAGTCCCCTTCTCGAGGCCCCTCATTAGAGAGACCTCAAAGGAGCCTCCCTTAGCAATTCTGGAGAAACTGGAAAAGGAACTGGTGGTTTCAAGATCTGATGTATAAGAAAAAGAAAAAGCCAGACACCTGCTGGCTGTCTTAAAACTAGAAGCCTCTCTGGAATTCTTGTTTTTTCTTCTAAAAGAAAGAAGGGAACATCATTTCAGAACAGTGATTTGCTCAGAATGTGTCTGTCAGACCAGCAATGTTAATGTCACCCGAAAGTCTTACCAATGTGAATACCTAGGCTCCAATCCAGACCCGCTGAATCAGAAACTCTGGAGTCTGGGCCTAGTGATCCATGTTTTAATTGGCCCCCCTAACAGTTCTGATGCATGCTATGAAATGGAGATCATTGTTCAAGAATAGAGTTGTATAGCAGAGTGAAAAAGGCTTTATCCAGGGCTAGGGTGTTACTCAATTGGCCAAAGGTTTGCCTAGGGTACACAAAGCCCTGGGTTCAAAGCTGTATAAACCAGGCATGGTGACGCATGCCTTTGATCCCAGCACTCAGGAGATGGAGGCAGGAAGATTGGGAGTTCAAGATCATCCTTAGCCACATAGTGAACTTCAGGCCAGCCTAGAATATGACACCCTGTCTTGAAGAAGCAGCGGGTGGAGTGGTATTCAGAATAAATCAGAAACATTAAAAGTGAACCTCAGATTTAATTTTGCTCACCACGCTGGCAAAAGCCATCTCCCACCCCACACAGCTGGTCTATAATTGAGTGGCTAAGAATTCACTTTCTGACCCCACTGTCGGCACAGGGCAATTCATGTTCTTGCCTCTGCATTTGGTCAGAAACTATCTCCATGGCTGCCCTTTAAATAAAGTCGTTTGCCTTGAGGATAGCCGAGGGCATGACTGGCATCAGTAGAGGACCCCATGCTATCCCTGGGTGTTCTTAGTCTATTTTCTTCCAGAAAACATGCCTTGCAAAATTCCCTGAGCACAGGCTAGCACCAAAGTCGAACAACTGCACAGTTCTCTGATTTCTTTGCACAGGTGGATTTTGTTGTGGGTTTTGTTGGCGTGTCTTAATGTTCATCTCTCTCCCTGCCCAACATCTTCTGTGAAATCACATCTCTCTTGATGGTGCAGGTGGCCATTGGTGCCTCATACTCAGTACTGGAAACCACTACATCCCAGATACCTACATTTCTGTCAGCTCGAATCAGAGTCACATAGTACTTACATTAAACTCAGACCCTGCTGGTGACCCTCAGTCACTGGCTGGACTGAACTGATCCATGTTGTCTCTTTGGTTTTCTACATTCAAATGTGTGTCTAAGGTTGAACGCATTCTACTAAAAACCTTCCCTCATGTCACAGCTTCCATTACCAAGCAGTTCCATCCCACGGTATTGACTCCATCCTACAAAGCCATTACAAGAACTCTCTGGAACCCACTACCAGTGAGCAATTTCTCACTAACCAGCCACCTTTTCTTTCTCTTAGCTCCACGTCAGCACTGAGACCAGACTCAAGCACCCCTGTCCTGTAACCGAGACAAAATGGCGTGTGTTGTTTTGGGGTTTTGTGATTGTCGGTGGATTTCTTTCGTTGGCTCTCCAAATTTACTTTTGGGGCCTGTTCTAAAACACAAACCCAGCAGGTTCCGTCTGCCCTGTCTGTTCTAGTCGACTATATCTCGCAGGGATTATTCTTTCTTATTCCACAATGAATTGCACATCCATGTCCATCAGAGCTGATGGCCTACAAATGAGCACTGGTCTAACACAGCCAAACCTCCCCCACAGCATTGTGGTCAAGGCGGTGGGTGAAATCTACTGTATAGGATTCGGGAACTGGTTGTGGATTGTCAGAATGGAAGTTGGGGTAAGTTTGGTTGGTCAGAGGGAGACGTGTAAGAGAACATGAAGATGGATTATCGGATGATCTATTCATAAGGCAGGGAAGGTTCATCTGTAAGTAGTAATATGAACTGAATCGCATTAAGATTGTGGCCTTTGTGTGATATATACTATGTATTTTCTTATATGCATGAGCCAAACTGTTGCGATATTATTTAGCACTGATGTCTGCTCTTATTTTGACCATCTTCGTCCACTGTTATTAGTTCTTGGCTGTTAAGTGTAGATAGATATTGTAAATATGGCAGCCTTGGGTTGCTACGCTCACGTTGGTTCGATTCCGCGCAAGGAGCCACAAGAAAAGAACTCCACTGTGTCCTCAGAAGACAGGGCATTTTTCCTTTGAAACAAAAAGAAAAGGAAAAAAGTCAGAAGCATTCATTACATATTGAGGCTAATTAACATAAGACGTTTTAAATTGAGACTGCTGTAATTTGACCCCATTTGAAATAACCAATTCAGAAACACTAAAGAGCTCACTATATTCATTGTTATTGTAACAAAACTAATATAGTATGTCGTTTTGTTTTGTTGATATTGCTGTTAAGTATTGGGGTGTGTGTGTATGTGTGTGTGTGTGTGTGTGTGTGTGTGTGTGTGTGTGTGTGTATCAGAACCTCCTGGGGACATGTTATATTTTGAAGTGATTAAACTATTTAATTGTGTGTCTATATTTTGGAATGGAATTATTTCTTCATTAAAAATGTTTTTTAAAACACTATTATTAGTGGGGTTTTGTTGTTGTTGTTGTTGTTGTTGCTGCTGCTGCTACTGCCCTTTTTGGTTTTTTGAAATAGTTTTCCTGTGTAGCCCTGGCTGTCCTGGAACTCGCTCTGTGAACCAGGCTAGCCTCCAACTCAGAGATCTGCCTGTGTCTGCCTCTCAAGTTCTGGGATTAAAGACACACACTACCACTGCCTCATTTATCTTATGCTTCATTATTCCTTGGTTTTTAATGCACCTTTCTTACAGCAACATGGAATGTTCTCAAAGAAAGAAGACCGATCAGTTCCCATCACAGGAAACATAAACCACTAATGGAATGTTGAACAATTAAAGCAAATGTTCCCTCTTTCCATTAAGAAAAAGAAGCCAAAAACTAAAATCTAAACTGTAGAGGTATGGTTGATACTCTTAATTTGTTCATTAAGCTACTATATTTTGCTCAGACTCCCTGCCACAGATGTTTAGAGGACCTGGGCAGGTGGATAAGAAGCATGTAAGTTAGACAGGCTTTGATTTGCTCACAACCCTTCCTGCATACACCTGCACCTCTGGAGTGTGTGTCTGACTGTAGAAAGTTCATTAGTGAACAGTTCTCTTTCAGTTGTATTGTTAGGCCAAAGAGCATTAAAAATTATATGTGTGCTCACTTTATTTTAAAGATAGCATTGAAATATCAAAGGCTTATGGGTCAAGTTACATAACAATTTTTGTTCCCTCTTTCCAATGCTAAATAGTTTAGTTGTGGGCAAAGCAAATATATAATGATATAATGCAGGTCACATATACTCTGCATCTCTGGATCTGCTGTCTCAGGTGTCCAAGTTGCTAAATAATGCCTGTGGTTGACCCTTTCACTTCCCAGTGTCTGGATGTACCATTACCCCAGAGGTAATGATGCAAAGAATGGCTATCCAGTCATCATAACATAAATGGCACTCAAGCAAATGACTTCGTTAACATCCCATTTTCCTGGCACTCTCTTGTGGCTGCTCTAGCTTAGAAGCAGGGATACCTTAAAAATATAAGGGTAAAGCCCATCAGACCAGCTTAATGGTCTAGAAACCCAGGAGGATCTGTAGTACTTTACCTGAAGTTCTTTCTTAGCCAACACATTTCCTTCCATTGGGTGGATGCCAAGAAGAAAAGTATACACACACGTATACCCACTATCTACTTAGATCTCCTCTGGTGTATGAGGCAAAACCTTTGGTAATAGTGAGCTTTTATTCATGGCAGACACTCACCATTTCATATATTATGTGACAATTACTGTATATTTATGATCAATGTTATACATCTCCTAAGAAATGTAAGAAATTAAAAACTGGTGTTAGAAAACAAAACACAGTGTTTTCCAGTTCCGGTGCATGTGTTACCAACAGTTGCTGTCTGAACCACCAAGAATTTTTTCAAGACATAGTTTTATTTTTAATTACGCGTATATAGGTATGTTCATTTACAGATACGTGCATGAAGGTCTGGTGCCTGCAGAGGCCAGATGATGACATCAGATTGGAGTTACAGGTGGTTGTAAATCACTGCACATGGCTACTGGAAACCAAATTTAGGTCCTCTGTGGGAGAACTAGTGCTTCTAACTGCTGAGCCACCTCTCTGGCTCTATTACCGGGTTCCTGACATCTTGTTCAAGGAATTGAAAAGACACATGAGAGCAAAGCAGCAAGGAATTTTATTTGGAAGCAGAAGTACAGAGCACATACTCTGCAAGGGAGCAGTGGATTCTAGGTGAGATTGCTCAAAAGCCCCAGGGTTCTTCGCTGCTTCCTTTAGGGGATCCAGGAGGAAGAGGAGTTGGTTGCTAGGGACAAGGTGTGGATGACTTTCTGTTTTGATTGGTAGGCCTGGCTTATGTAAGCCTTCCTTTACTGTGCATGTCCTTTCTCTGATGCATCTGATTTTAATCATACATAGGCATAAAATGCCAAATAGGGGATTTTCCTGAAAGTCTGATCAGATGAGGCCATTTGGCTTCTTGAATATGCACCCAAAACTCATTCAGGTTCAGTACTGCCTCTAGTTCCAGGATTTACTTACTCCAAGATATATATGACCATAAAAGGGGGTCGATGGGGCGTTGATAAGAAAAGACAAAGGCAAAAGAACGCATTGCTCTCTGTGTATACAGTTCCATGTGCATCAGAGAGTTCTAGGTTGCTAAGCCATCCCTTCAGACTATCTGCTTCCCAAGTGGCTATTCTGAGATTGAATTTTGCCACTAACTGTTCCAAGTTAGGGCAGGATGCTTGATGAAGGAAACTGAAGATAACCATCGTAAGTCTGTGGGACCATCTATCCTTCCTACTAAGCAGCAGTGAGTTCAGGAGTTCCCATGGCTCCCTCATTTACATAATTCATTAGAATAGTTCATTGAAGAATATATTGAAAGAACAATGTGCTCAATTGTAGTTTTATTGTAAAGACTACAGATCAGACGTAGCTAAATGAGAAACATGAGGAGCAAGTTGGTGGGACAGACACAGAGTGACCATGTCCTCTGGGGAATCTGATCATGTCACAGCCCCACCACAAGCATGCATTTGCCATCAAGGTATCCTCTGGGGCCTCTGTGTCCAGAGATTTAGGGAGGGGGTTACATGACAATGGCATAACTGGTTAAGTAGTCTTCAGCCTCCCTTCTCTGAAGATCGTCCTTGCCCAGAGTCTCACTTGTATAATCACATGAGGACCATCCTGAAGGCGTATGGTGACCCACAAGGAGCTGTCTCATTAGCCTAACAAAAACAGTCCTACCACAAAGTTATTCCAACAGTTTTTGAGGTTCTGTGCCAGCAGCCACATGCAAAGACCAGGTACAGCTTCCCTGTGGTAAGATGTGTTTGTCCTTGTAGTTCCTGGAATCTTTGGGTCCTCATGTAACTTCAAGTTACTGTTTAATATCTTTGCGTTCCAACTTGATGGCCCCCTTTAGAATATATGGTAGAACAAGTAAAGTCCCAGGCTCTTGTTCAACTGGGAATATATTAATATTCTCATTTCTAAAAAGACAGTTTTGCCAGAGAGTGAGTTCTTGCTGACTAGGTATCTACTAGTCTTTGGCCTCTATAGGTTTAGATGAACAATTAGCTGTTAACCTTGTGGCTTCTCCTTTGTAGTTAACAATATCTTTTGCTACTTCCAAGAATCTCTCTTTGTCTTTCCATGGCTTGGTTGTAATGTGTCTTAATGTAGATTTCATTGAGTTTATCCAGCATAGGATTCATGGGGCATCTTGGGATATAGGAAGAAATTGTCCACAATGTTGCAGGGAAATGACTTAGGATGTCACTGCAATGATCCATGCAAAAGACGCAATGGCACCTTTAGGCTCAGTAGAGTGAAGTCTTGCTATAAATATTTTCTGAAGATGAAACCAGGTTTCACAGATGTCCATGAGAAATGCAGAGGACACTGACAGGAGGTACTGCAGTGGTAGGAAGTAAGAAACCAGGAGCTATCCCCCCTCATTAAACTACCCCCTACTCATTTTGCACTTGCTGAGGCAAACCATCAGGTTCTAGAAAGGGAAAGCCCTTTTCCTCACAGTACTCACCTGGACACTTACCCAGATCTTCAAAACCACTGACAGCTACAGCAACCCAGAGCATACACAGATCCCTAAAACCTCCAGCAGGTGACCACCATATGACCTGCTGGTGGTGATAAACAGTTTGGTGGGCAAACTGAAGAGGAAACTGATTCCACTGAACAGGATTCCTGGCTGCACGTCTTGCTAATATAAACCTAACAATTAAATACTCTCTACCCTAGAAATACCTCCCCAACCTGCTCGAAAAATGTCACCCCAACCTTTGCTTGCTGGCCTGCTGTCTCCTTTGTACATTCTTTTATTGACTAGACCAAGAACCTAGACAGAAAGAGTCTGAACTTCCTAAGTTAGCCCCCCTTATAATAATACCGTCGATTGAGAGGTTAAGTAACAGGGAGAAAATCATTTCACTTTTGAAGTAAAGGAAACTGGAAGGGATTGCCTTTGGACCTGGATCTTCAGTAGCCTGGTTCTAGACATTATATTTGAAATGCAGATTAAGCATAGAAGAAGCTCGAGTGAATTTTTACATGTTTGGACCAGCTTCTAACAACGAAGTTAAAGTAGAAGATGCTCCCCCCATAGATCCAGGGAGAGGGATGGAGAAATTCTGAGTGGTCTTTCTTCCTTTCTTCCTTCCTTTCTTTTTCTTTCTTTCTTTACTTTTGGGATTTTATTTATCTCCACTATTTTCAAAGAAAGAAGAGATGAAATTAAAATTTTTTCTAGCTCTCTGAACATGTATAAATAAAATTTTAAATATGGCTTTGTCATTTATGGCAATGAGTACCTATTGGTTGCTGTGAGAACCAGTTAAAGGAACCAGTACATTAGAAACACATAGCAAAATGCCCGAGCATGTTAGAAGCTCACCATCAGCAACTCTCCCTCCATTTTCTTGTGTGCTTTTCAGTCCTCATCCACAAAGTTGGGCCAAAGTTTTACTCTCAGAAAATCCACAGGAAAATAAATTGGCTTATGCACAAATCCAACAAAATCTATTCGACCTCACTAGAAGACCAGGCAAGGTATTGAATATCTGTTATCTAGAAACTCAAGAAGCTGAGGCAGGAGGATTCCATGTTCAAAGTCACCTAGGCATCACTAGAAATCCCTGCCTCCAAAAACAAACAAGCCAAAGTAAAAATGTAATAACGTGACTAGAAATTAAACATTGCTCTATTTAAAATCAATTAAACAAGAGCTTTAGTAGAGTGAGCAGAGAAGGACTCTGTGAGAATACAGGCTTTTAAAAACCGGGTAGGGTGGGGGAGGGGAGAAGAAAGGCTTAAAACTTCTCTGTGTCACCCACTAAAACCACAGCATTCATCCTCACTTCCTGGCTCTCCCTCCCCCAAGAAAGCTCATAGTTGTTCAACTGCAGATGGTCTCTTCAGTCGTAAACTTCTAGGAAAGCATATTGTAAAGGCTTACATTATCTTGAACAAATATAAGGGACTGTTATCAATTCGTAAAAAGACACAAAACCCACACATATTATCACTCAGCACCATGCTGAGACCGAGGAGTATAGGATGCACCGTGTAGAACTACTGACAAGGGCACCAGCTTTGCTGTGGCCTAAGGAGACAGGCGCCTCAATGTGCTTTTCACCTTCTAGCCAGATGAGAGCAGGGTCATCATCGATGGAGAAACGACAAACCCAATTCCTGGTGCTCGCATGCAGTGATGAACACAGAGGAGAATAAAATGCCTGCAGAATTCCCCAGGCTTCTCTTCTAAGGATTCTCCCTGAGTTTGAAATAGATGGTCCTCTGTTTGGAACAGACTGCGTGTACACTACAAGCAGAAGATCACCCAGATGACTCCATGCTTTGAAATTCAGTGGAGGTCATGCCTGTCCTAGGAAGGGAAGACTGTGATATATTTTCTGATGGCAAGCCAGCATTTTATCAGAACACAGTTCAATAGCTTTGAGATTTTGAGGTGTTTTAGTACCTCAAAATCCTGAGTAACTTCTTAGTTCCCAAGATATCAGAATGATTTGTCTGTCCAAGGAAATAAGAACAATGAAATTCACCATTGAATTCTGTAGAATAAAGCAACTATCATCAGGGCCAATTGAGATGGTTCAGTAGGTAAACGTGTTTACCACCAAGCTTCGTGACCTGAGCTTGCTCACCAGGACCCACATGGCAGAGGGAGAGAACAATGTCCTATGACCTCTGTATATATAGAATGCCAAGTAAATACACACAGAGATGATGGGGGAGCAAGGAGAGAGAGAGAGAGAGAGAGAGAGAGAGAGAGAGAGAGAGAGAGAAAATCATATAAATAAATTAATGTAATTAAAAATTTTAAGCATAAAATTAATTTAGAATAGGGTACTTTAAGGACATTGTCTATTCTACCATAAATGAATCTTTTTCTTTTAAAATCACCTCTCTACTCTGACATCCTGCCAGGATATGTCACTGACAGAATTCCCTTTGTACCCTCTGAGATGAGAACCCCTGTGGATTCCCTTGGTGTTTAGGAGTGACATGTCTATGGGTCATTCACAAATCTACATGTTAAAGAACTAGTTAAAGTCAAACTGAATTTTGGAATAACTAATATTGTGCTTTTTCAAAATAAATTTAGGGATTGGCCATGAGAATTAATGTGTCCATGAGGTCCCCTGAAAAATGTTGCCCAGATCCTTGACTAGTGTTCCTCTTTCTTTTGAAAGGGAGACATTGTTCAGCCTGTCAAGGGTGGCAGCAAGTGCTTTAGAGCTTTAAACAGGCATTCAAGCAGAGGGGGCAGGATCCGGGCTTGTTTCTGGCATTGTTTCAGCTATGGCATACTTTGTCCAGTGACCTGTTGGACCAAGACACTATCTGGAAAGAAACAGAAGAGTTTGGGCTCTGTTCCTTACTTTTCTCACTTCTGTGACACAATAGCACACATAACTTAAGGGAAGGAATGTCTAATTTGGCTCCTGGTTTCAGAGGGTTTTATCCATCCTGTTTGGGGGTGGGGGGACTGGAGAAGCAGCTCAGGTCACGGTGGCAGGAATGCGGGGTGGAGGGTTCCACATCCTGACAAGCTAGGAAGCAAAGCTAGAGACAGGAAGAAGACAAATTCATACCCACTAATATCTGAGCCCAATGACCTACTTCCAGCTAGTCCCCATTTCCTAAAGACCCCATAATCTCCACAAGCATTTAGAATACAAACTTTTGAGAGGACATTTCAAATTCAAGCCATAGCAGGCTCTATGTGGGAAGGGGTAATGTGACTTGTAGAGATTCTCTCCATCAGGGCAATGAAAAGGAGAATGATCACTATGAAGACCCATTTGTGCAGTGAGACAATGAAGGCACTATCTTCACACATCTGAAACACCATCTTCCATATAGCAATATTTGTAAGAGATAATAGGAGGCCAGAGTCAATAATTTCTGGAGGAAACTTGTTACAATATTACTTGAATGTATGAATAGTTCAAAGCTTAAAATATGAAACAAAGACATTATGGCAGTCCTGAAAACTAGAACACAACACAGAGTATATAAGACATCACCCAGGCTTCCTGGGGAAGAGGTCTCAGAGTTAGCAAGAGTTCACCTTTGAGTGTTCACCACATATGTCAGAAACTCATCTGAAAATTACTTCGGCAGAGAAACAATTGCCAACAAAGACTTATTTTTTGTCTGAAGGTTTAAGCAAGTACAGACCAGTCTTGCAGCAGTTTTACTAGATTTTACACACACACACACACACACACACACACACACACACACACATACACACGCGCGTGCGCACTGAAAATCTCTGATATTCTCATAACAGCCACTGTATCTTCTTGTACTCACACAGCCACATGCATCACAGTAGTTAAAGGCCATTATAATCAAGGTATTGTTTTGAGTCCTAATTTTAAGTAAAACATCAGTGGAATTGCTTCTTTGGGGATTTTGTGTTATTAGCCCATATTTTTTTTTTGGTTGAAAGAAACAATTTTAAAATCACAAGAACCAAAGTTTATATTTAGATGTTAGATAGTACTGCTAGCTAGACCGACAAGGTGGTCTCTATGGGTAAGGGTATTTGCTGCTAAGCCTAATCTCAGTTCAGTCCCTTAGTTTCTCCTGCTGACCTGTGCCCTCTCATCTTCATGTACATATGCTTCCACATGCACACACATAAATAAGTTAGCACACGAATGAAAGCTTAAAAGAAAAAATGCTGCTAATATTTACAAGTTATTCACCCACATGTTGACATGGAAGCTTCTGTTCAAGGGAGGTGGTAGGTAATTTCTTCCTGAGAAAACCTGATTTGTAAAATGAAAAAAGAAAAAAAACTGGTAGAAAAAGAAAGAAATGTGTCAAGAATAATTTCTTTATTCCCCCTTCAGAAGAACATAAGAATTGTTCCTAGTCACATCTCAAAGTGCAAACTTTCCACAATTAACATTTACCAAACAAATGCAAGAGGAGAGATGTGATAGTCATTCCTCTGTAGGAATGTCTGTTTTCAAAGGGATGGTGGCAGCATGTGTACACGATGTCAGTCTGCCAGGCCGAGAGATTACAATCTGCTTCCATCTCACCCTGGCATTCATTGCTCAGGGAAGCCTTGTTGAGAGGCATGCAAGCCAGAGTTTGAAATAAGTTACTGTACATTCTCACTGGAGAATAAACAAGAGATTGGAAGCAGGAAGTTCTCAGAAGTTTGTACCTTAAATATTTACATTCAACATTCACAAAATGTTCATCTATAAAACTGTTTGGAAAAATAAGATACAGCTCCAAAGAAAAACATCCCTAGACACAATGCTAACCATCAATAAATATTTATTGAGACAACTAATCCTTTGAGTTGAAGGTGTCCTCGAGCTCTTTCTTTAAGGGCCAACACCTTCCACCCTTTCCATAGGACCTTATGCTTTGCCCATCCAGTTGGCTAACTGGAATTTCACAAAATCCTTTAATGACCTCTTCTACTCACCAACTTTTGCTGGGTTTTCAAATATTTGTTCAGCAAAAGGTTTTGTGTAAAATATTTAGGCTAGGAAATCCATGACCAAATCTAACTTAGAAAACAATATAGTTCTAATATTGATGACAGGACACAGTGCTTGGGTTTGGTTGTAACCTATAAAACAATGTCAGTGGAGAACATAACTCCTTCAATGTTAAGATTTGATGGATGAGAGAGATTTTGCATTAAGCTAACTTAACACAGAATTACATGAAGACTTCTTGGAATCAAGAAAAAAAACCAGTTCTAACATCCAAAAACAACAAAGAAATGTGAAAACCATCTGCCATCGCTTATGTCCATAAGAAGTATTACCTAGACTTGATATAGTCATTGTAACCTTGAACTTACTATAGTCACCTACATTGGGTTCACACAAAGGGTCCCTGTCAACAGTCAGTCAAAGAAGGGGTAGTAGCTCATGGGGCCAGACCTTTAACCTATAAACTGTTGGCTATTAATGTATCATGGGGAAGGAAGAGTCACTATCTTTAGATGTATACCCAGTGCTGATCTTAGTAGGCTCCAAGGAGCCTACTAAGTATAACTCCAAGTATACTTCCAAGTATAACTCCAAATCCAATGTTACACAGATGGCCTTGGTTAGTCTACGTGAGTCACAGAACGAAATCAAGAGACATGACTGAGAGGAGAGGAGAAACAGAGGCCATAGAGGTGGGGGATGGGACATTGGTCAATGTGTACTACATATGCATGTGAGAACATGTGTAAGAACAATTTTGATAAATAAAAATGTAATTATGTTTTAATGTTAGAAGTAGGTGGCATTAAAGAACAGAGGTATATTGTGTAGTCATCTCATTGTATTATAACAAAGGAATCATGTAGTGTTAGCTAGAAGACATTTCACAAAGTCACATGACACCGTGAAAACTAGCCTAGTCCAGGACCAATGTAAGACTATTTTGATCTAGCTAGACCAATGTAAGACTATTTTGACACTTGGCCAGACACTTAATTTCTTAGCTTCAACAAAATTCCCATTGAGAGTTAAAAGTTTTTAAAGTTATTTAGCTAAGATGATCAGGGAAGTGAATGAAGTAAGACAGAAATAGAGTCATACAGTAATTTATCATGCAGATGAAAAATTTTGCAGAAATATAATATGCCACTCAGTTTCAGTAGTCTATCTTAATTAATTTTTATATTCAGAGACATACGGTGATAATTTCCTGTCATCTTTTAAGAAGTTGTACTGGCTGGTTTTGGGTCAACTTGGTATAAGCTAGAGTCATCAGAGAGGAAGGAGCATCAATTGAGGAAATGACTTCATGAGATTCAGCTGTAAGACATTTTCTCAATTAGTGATCAATGGTGGAGGGCTCAGTCCAAGGTGGGTGGTGCCATCCCTGGGCTGATAGTCCTAGGTTCTATAAGAAAGCAGGCTGAGCAAGCCAGGGGAAGCAAGCCAGTAAGCAGCATCCCTTTATGGCCTCTGCATCAGCTCCTGCTTCCATGATCCTTCCCTGCTTGACTTTCTATCCCGACTTCCTTTGGTGATGAACCACAATAAGGAAGAGTAAGCTGAATAAACCCTTTCCTCCCCAACTTGCTTTTTGGTCATAGTGTTTCATCACAGCAATAGAAGCCCTAAAACAGAAATCATATGTATTGACCATTTCAGTGAGTCTGCTCTGCTCAGTAATAAGGCTTGTCCACTTGCAGGTTTACTGCCGTTATCACAGCCCTTCTCACTCTTACCCAACCAGTAATTAGAGTAAAGCTGACATGACCACAACAGTTCCTTTCCCCAAGGCCCATGTAGCTACTACCAAGTTGAAGAGACAAATTTCATAGTGACCACACAGACATATACAATACAACACACACACACACACACCACATAATACACACATACAATACACAAAATTTGACTAGAAATGCCCACACAACCAAAAACACAAGAGCACAGAAATCTGTGATTCCATAGCAAGGGAATGTTGCCCCCTTCCTCCAGGCAAATTCAAATGTGTATCTATTTATGGACGAACAGTCCAGAGGGCTTGCAGGCTCCTGAGTCAAGAAGCACTCAAAGCTACCATTTGACACTACCTTCCCAGGCCCAAAGATTCAGACAAGAAGTCACAGGACACATGTGGAGAAAGTTTAGAGGTGTTGTTTTTTTGGTTTCTGGGTTTTTTTTCTTCTTTTTGTTTTTCTAGAAGTGATATATTGAAAGCTGGTCCCTATTTCATAGCCATGGACCTTCCTCTAAATGTAAACAACACCAAGTACAGAAAATGACCGTCACACTTGAATGCCAAGCAAACACAAGATGACAAGCACAAATTTTTGGCTTCATATTAAAGCTTAGTTTTTCAACAAACCCCTTTGTTGCCTCTGAAGACAATGGTTCCAGTGTTTCTGAGCCAGATCCCTGTGACCCTGGGCTGAGCCTCCCTTTCCACAACCCAACAGACTTCATTGTACACATGGAACTAGTGTCCTCTTTGGTTTGAAAGCCAGCCATCACCTTCCTCCTGGCCTGCTACTACAGAAACGTTTGTTTACTGATACTAAAGAGCTGTGCTAAATGAAACTTGAATTTTGCAGACCAAGCCTAGGGTAGTTTGATGAGGTCTGTTCTTGGTAGTTTCTGCTGGGGCAGGAAATGGTGGCTTCATCATGGTCTCTGTTGGAGGAAACTATGGATTTTTTCCATTTCATTGACTCATTAAAGGTTTCAGTTTTAATTGGTGTGTATTGTTTTGGTTCCTTGCAACTCAGTAGTATAAATAATTAGCTTCATAATAATATATTATATAATAATAATTGACTAGATGGAAGCCATAGGCACCTTACTCTTCATCCAGTCCACTGTTAAATAGCTAAGTATTTCTGAGTATCCGTAGCATTTACACATGTGAGAATCTCAGAATAGACAATGAGTCTCTCATACAAGATGATGGGTAGTCCTCTATGTCACTGCGGTGGCTAGTCATGCTTGACAACTTGACATGTGGGAAGAGGGGACCTCAGTTGAGGAATTGTCTCCAAAAGATTGGCCCATGAGCATGTCTGTGGGACATTTTCTTAAGGTTTGATGTGGGAATGTCAAGTTTGCTACATTACTATATTTCTATCACTTAATAGCTGTGATAATAAAAACCTGCTGGAGAGACAGCTCAGAAGAGCACATGATGCTCTTGCAGAGGACCAGAATTTGGTTTCTAGTACCCACTCCAGGGAGCTCACAACTTCCTGAAACTCCCACTCCAGAGATCCAACACCTGCAGTCATGTACACACACACACACACACACACACACACACTCACACACACACTCACACACACACTCTAAACTAATAAAAATAAATCTTTAAAAAACAAATACTAATGAATATGACACTAAGCCAATGCCACAATGACATTGCTTATATAAAGAAAATAATGAATCAGGCATAGTGGCTCATACCTTTAATCACAACACTCGGGAAGCAGAGATAGGCAGATGCCTGTGAGTCCAAGGTCAGCCTAGCCCAGCCGGGGCTACATGTGAGACCTTGTCTAGAAAAAGAAAAAGAAAAAGACACGGGAAAAAGAAAGCGATGGTCATCAATGCCTGATAACTCTTCCTACTTCTACAGCTCTGCAGTCCACAGCACAGCTGCTGTCTGCCTTCATCTTCAAAACTGCCCTGGCAGGAGATTATTCTCATGTCTGTTTTATATCTGAAAAAAACCCTGATGAAGTTAGATGATTTAATGGGGGGTCATGCAAACAATATGGCATATGACAATATGATTTCTGGTATCCTTACTGTGAGTCTATCCCTCGCCAGATAACATGAAAATATAATTGACAGTGTTCACAAGCACCTGGGTAGTTCAGGACATGATACTGTGTTGCCTTGTTAAGGCTTAAGAAAGAAGGCATTTATTCTTCAAGTACAATGAGCCATTTTCTAAGAAACTATAGCTCCTCAGTCATAACATCATGGCTGGGTCACTGTGAGAATTATCCAAAGAAGTCATGTGCATTGTGTTTTCATTCATTCATTCATTCACCCTCTTACCCACACATGTTTTAACAAATGTATCTACTTACTTGTTTTAGGAATAATAATTTTTCCTCTCTTGCTTATAGTTCAGTCCTGACATCATCTTTGGTAAGTGTAATCAAATAACAGCCAACAATTAAAGCCGAGGAGATTGCACGACAGCCTACTTCTTGTATACGTTGAAAGCACCAATAAAAATGGATATGGCCTCTCAAATAGTTGGTTTCAATGGGACATATTTTTCCTCTTCCTGTGGATCCATTATTTAAATTTCTCTCTGAAGAAGAGATAGTTGCTCTACTCCTTCTACTTACGACCAAACAGAATTCAATTCTCAAATGCAAAGAATTTTTTGGCAGTCTCATTATAGTAAATGAATAAGAAACTGCCTTGTGCATGAGTCAAATTCAGCTCAGTTTCATTGTCCTTAAATAAAAGGTTTGGTAAGGGGCTCATTCCCCATCAGAAGCCCATAATATCCAGGATGACATTCATAGAAAGGAATAGAAAGTAGAAGATGACACTATGTGGTTTGCATTCTCTGACAATACAAGTGCTTGAGTGTGACTGACTCTATACGGTGGAGTGCAGGTAAGTGACTTTCTACATGAGCACCATGAACTATGTACCAGAGGCTCCAACAACAGCCAGGTTCTTCTGTGCACATTTATAATAATCAATCTTGATGGCGAACTAGATCATTCAGTTACTGTGTTCAACATCCATGACACAGTGATTCATTTCACAAACATCGAGAAAACTTTACAACTGAATCACACTGGATTAAAAAGGAAGCCATATTCTATATGAGAATCGCTCAGCAAACACACCTATGAGTGTTCCTAGAGAGGTCTGACTGAGGTGGGAAGACCCACCCTGAATGTGAGAAGCATCATCACCACATGGGCTGGGAATTCAAAGTTAATAAAAAGAAATCAAATGGAGTATCTGTATTCCTGTCTCTGCATCCGCCACAAACTGAATGTGATCACATTCCTTCTGCTGTGACTTCCGACCCACAAACTAAGCCAAAATAAACCTTCTCTCACTTAAGGTGCTTTTTGTTTGGTATTTTGTCAGGAAACAAGAAAGCAACTAGCCCAACATGTAAAAAAAAAAAAAGTTTTCTCGGTGTGGTTCTTCACTCAGTATTTTCTGAATAAAAGAAAATACCAGACCCAAACAGCATAAGATAAGCTGGGATCCTATAGATCCAGCTGTGCTCTGAGACCTGATCAAGAATTTCCAGAAAAGATAGCACAAAGCAGTTTGAGTTCCATAGAAAGGTGTTTTATGGAGCCAGAAAGCTGACCCAAGGTTTAAAGTTGCTTGCAGTACAAACATGAAGACTAGAGTTAGGATCCCCCAAAACTCATGTAAATGTCCAGAGAGAAGGGGAAGCCAGCTTGTCCCTGAAAGCAAAGACAGGAGATCCCCAGCGCAAGCTTGCTAGGACACAATTCATATTGGCTAGCTCTAGATTGACTTGAGAGACCCTGCTCAATAAATAAAGTGGAAAAATAACTAAAGACTTCAAGCATCAACCCCAGAACTCCACAGCTGCTCACACATATGCTTGCATATCTAGATGCACACACACACATGCTTACGCACAGAGATATGCATATAGCACACACAGAAACAGGAAAGAAAGGTAAAGAATGAGTTTTAATACAACTTTGAATGTAGGCCTCAAGGGAGAGAAGGGTGCAAATGTTAATTCCTCTTCCTGGTGCTGCGATAAAACACTCTAAGAAAAACAACTTAAAGAAGAGAAGGTTTATTTTAGTTCACAGTCCAGGGTGCAGACTGCCATGGCTTGAAGCAGATGGCCATGTCAAAGCTACAGTCAGAAAACAAGAGCAATGACCACAGGCTCGATGCTCACAGCCTTCTCAACCTTTGCATAGCCCAGGACCCTGCTCAGGGAATGGATCTGCCCACAGTAGACAAATCGTCTCACATCAACCAAGGTAATCAAGATATGTTAGCACACATATCTTGCTTAGTGGCCTTTCTCCCAGATGACTCAAGATTTTTGTCAGGTTGACAACATCCAAATGTAGACACACACTCTTGAGAGTCACACTTGTGTCATCAAAGTAGTCTCATGAATGGTTCTGGGGGCCTTTGAAATTACATCTCAAAGTGTTCTTAAGGAACTGGTGTCTTTGGCAAGGGAGCCTAAGGTGGCTTCTGGTGTCCTTGCATGGCATTACAACACAAAAAAGCAACACTGTGGGGGGGATGGGTGTCACAAGAGTTGCACATGGTACTTAGACCTGTCTTTTACGGTCAACACAGAGCCCTGTCTCTAAGAGCCTCCGAAGAAATTACAGGCTTGCACCTAAAAAGGAGAAAAGCCATGGTTGAGGTTAATGTGCTTAGGCCTTAAGTGAGGCTCACTGCTGTTCCACATTTAAAAGGCATGCGGCCTACATGCTGGCAACCTTCACGTTCTTAGTTGTGCCAGGGCTCTTGAGTCTTCAGCAAGACTCCAGAGTGGGGACTCGCTTTCCATTCTCCCACCCCCTTACTTTCTTCTGTTCTACTCCACCTCAGAAAGAAGTGGTGAGCCTTTTGCAAAGTTGTTTTGCTGACCTCATACCTTCTTTTATAATTTTTTTAATAATTTAGATCAGAGCCATGTATGAAAACCGTTTTTCTCACAACCTCCCAGCATTTGAGTAAACATAGTTGTAAATAGTTTTCAAAACCAATGAAGAGGGAGAAGATCAGATTTTTTAAAAAAAATTTAAAGCAAATTACTAATGTTCTGGGCTTCTGTCTATCTAATCCTTGCAACTCCAGTGCATTCCTACTACCTTGCTTTTCACTTGGAAATTCTCTTCAGAAGGCCCTTCTCCCTGCTTAGGCTCCACCCTGTTTTAGTCCAGAAGGGCATGTCACTACAAAACTTTGAAGTTTGCCTGTGCCCAAGCTCTGCGATACTCCACCAAATACTGTGCTTTATGAACTTTGACACAAAGAATTTGGAGAAGCTAATGAAAGTGTGTGGGGTTCCCCTTAGTTAAATCAAACAAAAGAAAGCTTCCAAGACTGTGATCTTTTGATTACATTTCTGTCCCTAGACACAGCCCCCAGCAAAGCAGCAATCCAGGCTTCAAAATCTCTCCAGCTACCTGACCCAGCTCTTTGTAGTCTGTCTGGCACAGATCGTTGCTTCTGCCAGTTTCCTAAGAGCTTCCTCTGCTGCAGAAAGCATCCCTTTGATCACAATTTGACTTTCGGCTCAGCTAGCAGCTGGATGTGCACATTCACAAGCCCAGCTCTGCTCCTCCAATGTCTGGGCTCACCATGATGCCCAGAGAAGGAGTGAGGATGGCAGAGCAGATCTGGGTTCAGTTTGCAGCAGAGTGAGTGCTTTCTGCCATGTGAGTCCAGAAAGAATGTCCCCACTGGGAAACACTCACATGCACACACACACAGACACACACACAAAGACATACAGACACACTCACAAAACACACACACACAACATACACACAAAGCACACACTACACACACACACACAAAGCACACACCACACAGACACACACACACAAAGTCATACAGATACACACACAGAAATACACACACACACACCCAGAGAGAGAGAGAGAGAGAGAGAGCGCAGGCAAAGAGTTGAAGGAGAGTTAAGAGCTCTTGGGATTTCTGCAAGGAAAGACCTGGAGCTGTGACCTTGGTCTTCAGCAGTGACCCCAGGCCTGCTCCTATGCTGCTCGTGCTGGTGTCTTCCAGGTGAGCATTGCTCCACACAGCTGCTTTGATGATTCTCACTTTGGGGCTTCACTTCTCAGACACAAAACCTGTCCTCCCTTTCTGTGCTCACAGTATCTATCACGAGACACAAGAATACTTCACATCGAGTCACCAAGGTATGTGTGGATTTCTCTTTACATACTGATCAATCATGAGTCCTATCATTCAATCTCATGCCTAGAGATAGCAACAGACCCAAAAGTTGGAGGCCTAGTTAAGGAGCAGCCTCCAATTCAGATGTCAATCATAAGCAATGATTTTGTCACCTAATCTATGATTTTGGTCATCAGGGGTTTCCATGTCCCCTCTTCAGTTCTCCCAATTATTAAGAACAAAATTTGAATACCCAAATGCCATCAGGTAAGGTGTTTGGGGAAAGATCATCCACTCCTTTACTGGTCACCACCCTCTAGGAATCTGTATGCTCATTATCATCAGTTCATCAAAACACAACCTTCTGGGGTCTTATAGAGGCTTAAGTTATATAACTGTGATCGGTTATACTGTCCATCTGCTCAATCTTCATCCCTCACCCTCCTCTAAGTTAAAAGATGATGCTAAAAATTCCAGCTTTCTAACCATACTCTTGGTTTCCTTGGCAACCAGACAGAGCCTAAGGTTCCAGAGGCATGCACCAAGAATCTGCTCATTAAAGCCAAAGAAAACACTCCTGTCCACACAGGAAATGCCAGGACTTAGGAACTGTGTGTTGGACATCCCCATCACTGGAGAAATTATTAGTTCTTAGAGGCTTTGTGTCAGAAACGGGGACCAAAGAACAAATATTAGAACAAAGATTCTGCTGGTGCCCCATTGTCAAGGCTGTTAGCTGCTGCCCCAGAAACAAAGAAGTGAACACACACACACACACACACACACATATTCATATGTATGCTTGTTTGCTTTTGTGCTTTGGGTTTGTTTGGGGTTTTTTGTTTTGTTTTTTGTTGTTTTGTTTTTGTTTTATTGTTTTGTTCTGTTTTGTTTTTGAGGCAGGGACTTACTATGAAGCCCATATTACCCTGAAACAAGAGATTTGTCTGCCTCTGCCTCTGCCTCTGCCTCTGCCTCTGCCTCTGCCTCTGCCTCTGCCTCTGCCTCTGCCTCTGCCTCTGCC
>JADRCH010000133.1:7649801-7714095 GCA_019843965.1 Rhynchomys soricoides | reverse complement strand
CCAGTACTGTGAACACTAGTCAGTAATCAGTGAAACTTCTATTGGGCACCAGCTGCAAGGGGGCCTTACCATCAGGCTGTGGAGGGTAACCAATAACATTGGCAAAGGTCTGTGACGTTTGTGGGAATCTGGGGGACTCGTTTGGCCAATAATTCAACAAGATGCAACCCATTCCTCATACTGAGATTTTTACTTGATGGTATTAAATGTCTAGTTGGGGCATTGTGGTGGTCTGAATAAAAATGGCCCCCATTGGTCCATGGGGAGTGGCATTTTAGGAGGAGGTGTGGCTTTGTTGGAGGAAATGTGTCTCGTTCTCTTCCTGCTGCCTGAGGATCAGATGTAGAACTCTCAGCTCCATCCCCAGCATCATGTCAGTCTGCATGCCATGCTTCCTGCCATGATGATAAAGGACGAAGCCTATGAAATGTAAGCCAGTCCAGTCCTAGTTCATTGTTTTCCTTTATAAGAGTTGCTGTAGTCATGGTGTCCGTTCATAGCAAAAAACCAAAACTGAGACAGGCATGTCCTCCCCTATTTAAATTCCTTTTGCATGTTTTGGGAAACCTGTAGAGCAGTAGATTTCCATGGCCTTGAGGTTAGACGTGCTCGGTTCTCTTCTTTCCTCTTCCTAGTCCCTCCCTCCTTTAATTCTTCCTATTGCAGTTTTCCCTTCAGAAAAAAATTGAAGCTACATTAAAATGAACTATATTTAGAACGTCTCTAGTGTTTTGTGGGACTTCTAATGTTTTTCCTTTGAGTTAGGTTTTGCTTTGATTTGGGGATTTTTAGAAATTAGGATCTTGTCATACCCAAATTGCCCTGCGGCATACTGTGTAGCCTAGGCTGGCCTCAAGCTCACAGCCTTTCAGTCTAAATCTCACAAGTGCAAGGACTAGAGGTTTGAGCCACCGTGCCCAACTACCCTAGACTTTGGGGTTTTGTCTGTTTTGTTTTTATACCTATTTTATGTATATGAGTATCTTCCCAGAATGTATGTATGTATGTACATATGTACATATGTACGTATGTATGTATGTATGTATGTATGTGGTGCTTGTGGAGTTCAGAAGAAGACATCAGATACCCTGCAACTGGAGTTATAGCTGGCTGAGAGCCACTGTGTGGGTTCAGGGAATCGATCCCAGGTCTTCTGAAGGTGCACGCAGTAATTTTAACCACTGAGGCTTCTCTCCAGCCTTTGCTATGTTCTTCATTATTGTTAATTTCTCATTTCTCCAGTAGAGAAAAACAAAAGCTGCTGCTTTCCACATTCCTGTTCCCATTTGCAGATGTCACTTGGGTCATCCTAACCACAACTGGATACCATCCAAACCTTTACCGACCAAGAAAAGGATCCCTGTGTTGTTCTAGCCTATCCATTCAGTGGTGTACTGATCCTAGTTCTAGAGCTCTAGAAACTCAGCCAGCTTCCAGAACTTGCACCAGCTCCCAGAAAACCCTGGTTGAAACAGAGTCATTATTCTAATCCATTATTTATCAAATTATAGTCCCAGATGAGTCACCAGCACCTCCACTAAAAGAAGAAATGATTTAAAGTCCTAATGCAAAACGATGTATTGATTTCAAAATTCCATCAAGGACACTTCTCTCAGAAACATAATCAATCATGCTGCTGGGTGGACAGCTCAATCCAATAAAGTCTGCATGCTGCTATTAAGTAAGGTCCTGTGATGCCTCATTTTACTGCTAACAGCAAATCCTGATAACTCGTAATACTTAGGTGTTTAGCACAGCCAGTGTCCTGTAGGCCAGCAGTCATTAAGTATGTTACCAGAATAGATCTATATTTAGTAATTAGGTATGACTTGCTGCAGTGCTGCAGGCAGCAAAGTACCAGGGACTTTTTAAAACTGTTTACATTTTTTAAGAATAGAAAATGACTTCAAACATGTCCGAGTACAATCTGCATAAACCAGGTTTGGCTATGTGAGCTCTTTATAGAAACACAGTTTGTTCTAAATGCAGGCCTCAGTTTGACACATCCATAAATTGTATGACACATACAATATATGAAAATTTCTGAGAATTTTTCCAACTCGAGGTTTTCAATGAAAGCCTGTCATGTATGTGAATGTAAGCATGAGGAATTATTCTGGGTAAACCTTGTTGAATACTGACACCCACTTTCTTGTACTTTTGGGCAAATGTTTCCCTACTTGTGTCTACTATTTACCATATATTATCCTGCTGTGCTCATTAAAAGAAGTAATAATTCTTTAGAAAAATACATTTTTCCATTTAAAATGGTTTTTTCTCTTCTGCACTTCTATGGCTTTGTTGTTACTAAGTTTGCTTTGTTTGTTTTCATTTGTTTGTTTTAAAGATACAGTCTCCTTCTGCAGCCCAGACATTTAACTCACATCTATAATGCCAAATTAATAAAGTGATAGTTTGTCTTCTTTCCTGCTCCTAAAACCTACTTAAAACAATTTCTTTCTCTAATCTTATGTTCCATTTCCTCATAAAACTACTCAGCCCAACGTTTTCAACCAACAATCGACACCAAATAGCAAAGGAAAACAAACGGACAGGGATTCAGTTCAAATTATTAATCAAATGACTTTAAGAAATATTGTCCCACATACCCATTTATGACAATATGAGGTATCAATTTAGGCTTGGAACCACAACAGCGTCAAGAAGACATTCTGACATGAATACATTTCTTAGGAAACCCAGCATCTGCTCATGTCGTTAACACACACTGGTGCTCCTTTAGCCGGAAACTTTCAAAGGCAATTCATGTTACACATGACTCTTCAACAGCTCTGATGAAATCATAGTTAGACTGTGTATTTTATATATTGTTTTCCCAGCAACATATTTCCATTCTGTAGATATGACTATAGAATTAGAATATTAGAAAATATTACAAATATTAGAATTATTAATTAAAATATTAGAAAATGGCTATTTTGTTTTACAACATATATCCACAGAGCTCAAGGGCTTTTCTCTCCAGACCCCCAAATTGCTTTTAAACAATGAGACCAGGTGTGGGAACTTTTTAAGGCTTTTAGGTCATTGTAAACTGCCTTAGACAGACGAGTCTGGCAGCAGGCATGGCCGAAGAAGAAGAAGAAAATCCCAGCACATCTGGAAGTACTTATGCCTCCCACACCACAATCAAACCAACGTAAAATTTACTTGAGTTGAAATATATGTTTCCAAAAAGAACATTCATGAGAGTATTTATAGAAATGCACAAGCCCTCACAAATTATCTGTGCTTGTAACATCATACTTTTCTGGGTTCCTTAACGTTGAGGCTTGTCAGTTGATGGCTTGTCACAACCTTCCTTAGGAGAGAAATATTGTCTTATAAAAAGTGCTCAAGGATACTAAAGACCACTTTAGAAAAGCTGGTTGGTAAGGAGGCCAAGTGGGGGATTCACCTCAAATTCTTTCCATATGGCAGATAGATTCTCAAACCGTTTTTGTGAGGGAGTCTAAAATAGTTTGGTAGTAGATAAATGAATGATAATGGAAAAGCATTTGTAGGAAGTGCTCTTTTCCTGACCGAATAGCATCCATACACTTGTCGTGATGCATTAGGATTTATAACCAATTTTTAAATAATTACAATAAGGAGTGGGGGTATTATTCAGTAGGTACGAGCTGACATAGACAGGAGGGCCTGAGTTCAAATCCCCAGCACCCACATGAAAGCCAGGCATAGTCATGTAACCCCAGTGCTCTACAGGGCAAAGGTATACAAGAAGCTGCTGGGGCTGGCTGGCTAACAGATTAACTCTAGATTTGATGAGCAATCCTGTTTCAAAGGAATAAGGTGAAGAGTGACAGAGTAACACACTGAACAACATGCACATAAAACACACATGCATAGTGCACACAGAGTGAATGGATACATTCACATATAAACTAAAACAATAGAACGGGAGAACGCATCATAGTCTAAAAGATTAACAATGTAATTCCTAAGATATTAATACTAATATCTTAGGAACTAAATGACACTTGTGTTAATTTTGACATAAGAATTACATGTGAGGAGCATAAAGCAGTCATATCAAGCGCTGCTCTTAAATATGCAACACAAGAAAAGCCCTGCAGGGATAGTGGCTTTTCTTGCTTAGGCTCACCTACACACCCAGGAACCACTTTCCAGTCACTGGCCCTCAGGGCCTCCTTCATCCTTCATCTCGGTTCAAGCTCCTATAAATCCTGGAGCCACTTAGCAGGCATGGGTTGCCACGACCTAAGAATTTTGCTTCCAGAGCACAGCCTGCAGAGTCCACTGCTTAGGCACTCCTACACTACTACCCTGGAACCACATCCCAGACACATCAGCAGACCTACCTATGCAGCTCCCCATTACCCTGGAACCACATCCCAGACACATCAGCAGACCTACCTATGCAGCTCACAAGAATTTTGTTCTGGTAGCCTATCCCTCACACTCCCCTGCAACCAGCCAGGGGCCCAGAATATGCTGCCCCAAACTTGCTACATCAGCCTGTAAAAGCAGTTCCCAGAAAGTAGCTATACCACCAAACTCAACTTTCGAGTGACATTTAACTTCTATGATTGTAGAGAGCTTGGAATGTGGCAAATCCAGGGCCAAATTATCTTGTGTCACCTTTAGCCCTAATAGCCTATTTTTGTCCTTCTCTATACCTGATCTAAGAGTATTGTGGCCACCAGGTAAGTCATCTGGAATGTCCAAACAGAACACTTTGCTTACCCACACAGAGGCTAAGAATGTCATCAGACAGTGTCAGAGATTCACTAGTGCCATGATTTATGACTTTCTGTTACTATAAAAAACAGCAGGGGTAACAGAAATTCCTGGACCATAGCCACACATATTTGGCTCCAGAATAAACTATTTCTTATCACCTTTGAGGTGAGAATTGTGGTTTTGCCTCTGTGTGCCTCACAGAAGAAAACTTACATCTCTGTTTTCCTAAGATTTGGTTCTTTCCTCACCATGGTTAACACTTTCATTGAAAGAAGAAAGACAACTTGAATAAGTAAGAAAGAAAAGCAGGTTGGGAGTGGGGAGAAGGAGGAAGCAAGCTCAATTAACAAAGGACGTCCTGGTATAGGATCAGAAACAACAGGAAAACCCAGGATAACATATGTCCTCCACAAATTACTAATCCCATAATAATGTCACCTAATTAAAATGACCGCAAAAGGACCAGACAAAGAATTCAAAAGAATGACCTAAAGTATATTCAAACAACTCCAAGAAGACAAAACCAAGATGAATGAAATAAGGGAATCCAACCAAATGTGAAGCCAGAAGACACAGACAGAATTTCTGAAAAGAGCCAAGTGCTAAAAATTGAAAACTCAATAAACCAAATAAAAAAGCAATAGAACGTAGGATAAAATAGGTCTTTCCACATAGATTTGGACATTTCTACATAGTTTGTGTCTTGGATCATTGTATCGACCAGAACACCCCTCTCCCAACCAACTCTTTCTAGCCACGACATCTCAGCTTAGTACCCTTATCTCTGAACCTCTAGCCTGAGTGTGGGCCTCTAAATAGCCCTGTGTAGCCTGTGTCCAACTCAATGCAGCACACACCACTCTGAAACACAACTGTCTCCTCGGTAGTTTACTACAGCAGCAGGAAGGCTCTTGATGGCTGAGGCTGTATCTCATTTACTCTGCATTCCTGATCCTAGCCTCTACTAGGTAGTCAATAAATAATTGTCAGTTACTATTCAATGGGAGATGACAAAAATCATTAAATTTCTATAATGGCATATAGACTAGCACCTGAAAACACATATCTTACTTTAGTATCAAGAACATACACTTTTGACCTGAAAATTATAGTTCTGTCACTACTCATCCAATTTAGAAGCAGGTTAAAGGCTTGGGGAAAATGTCGTTTGTGACCTTACACACTTCACAAAGATTCGCACAAACCTTGCTGATAAGCTCTGCTTTTCTGCATTAGCATGAAGAAGCACAGTCAGAAGGTAAGCCTGTGTTTCTGACTATTCCACATTAGACGCCATTTTGTTTTTCAACCCGAGTTTTTCTGGGAGTCTAAGCTGCTTGATGACCTCAGCTTCTGGCCATCTTATCACCCTTAAGAGAAGACCTCGGCCTCTTGAACACGGCTTTGCTCAGCTTTGCCATCCCCCTCTGCCTTCAGCTGTTCTTACCATACAACTCCCTATTCCTTCCTCCACAATCTAAGGGAAAATGTATCTGCATTGGTTGTTTGTGTTGTGTAATTGACCGAATATCCAACGAGAAGCAACTTAAAGGAGAAAAGGATGCTTTGGCTTACAGTTTGAGGGCTTCCTGGAAGGGAAGAAAGAGGCGTAATTGTAGGCATGATGGCAGCACACGTGTACAGCTTGGGCTCCTCACCTCATCGTGTCATGATAGAAGAGAAAGCAAAGGGAAGCCAGGAACTGGGGCCCATCTACAAAACTTCAAATTCTGCTCCAGTGATCTACTTCCTCCAGCAAGGCTCCGTGTCTTAAAGTCTTCACAGCCTTCCGAATAATGTCATCACCCAGAGACCAAGTATCCAAGCCTATCAGGTGCACTTCACATTCAGACTACAATACATCCCATCTTGCGTTGATAGTACTCTTATACTACCCTTGAATGGGTCTTCTAAAAGGGACACTGTGGCGATTAATTTTACTTGTCAACCTGACACCACCTAGAATTATCTGGGAAGAGACTTTTAATGAAGGATTGTATGTATGGGGTTGGCCTGTGGCTATGTCTGTGGGTGGCTGTCTTAATTGGGTTAATTTATGTGAGAGGAACCAGCCCACTATGGGCAACACCATTCCCTAGTTAGGGTGTTCTGTACTGTATAATAAAAGAAAACCAAAGTGAGCATAAGCAAGTACACGTGCATGCATTCATTTCTCTCTTCTCTTTGCTGTGGGTATGATGGGACTAGTTAGCTGAAGTTTCTGCCTTGACTTTCTCACAACCATGGGCTGTAACCTGTAATTGTAAGTCAAAATAAATTCCATAAGTACATTTTGGTCAGGGCATTTTATCCTAACAGGAGAAATGAAAGTAAGACAGATACATATAATATAGCTGCTAAGGAAAGAAGACAGAGCTTTGCTTTGGTTGGTCATCTGGGGACGTCATGCCAGGTAACATATTTTCTATCACTCAGAACCTGTCCACAAGGATGGTAAAAACACAAAAATTATCCATTTGAGAATTAAGAATAAAATTTTAAAAACACACAAGAGGGCTTGATGTTAAGAGCACTAGCTGCTTTTGCAGAGGACTCAGGTTCAGTTCCCAGTACCCATATGCCAGTTCACAACTGCCTCTAAGCCCAGTTCCAGAGGAGCCAGTGCCATCCTCTCTGCAGACTCCTCTGCATGCAGGTTTACACATACAAACATATAAAGCAAAAATAAATCTTTTTTATTGCAGATGTGGATGGATAGCTGAAACACATGCCTATAATAATTAAAAATAAAGTTCATCTGCATCTTGGGTTCTTGGAGTTTCTGCCTAGATCAATGAAGCTCAAAAATGCAATGTGTTGGGAATAATGTTAGGTTGACACTGGAGCAGCAGTCTTGTATAAGCAGATAAAAGTCATGCCAGCAGTGGTTATTGGGCTATTCTCCATATAAGTTCATTTGTATCCACAGACTAGCAATATCTAGAAAAATCTGGTTCGGAAAGAAAAAAATATATGTTATATATAAATATTTATATTGTATATAAATATATATTATATATATGCTTGCTTAGAATTTCACATGCTTCACAGTCATTTTTTCTGAATGCTTTTTATCATGAGCTATGCAGTTCATACGTAAAATTGTGACCTATGCTTTTGCTTCCTAATAAAATTCAGCCAAGTATGCTCGTGTGTGTGTGTGTGTGTGTGTGTGTGTGTGTGTGTGCATGTCTCTGTGCATGTATATGGTATATACACGTGTGTGAAGGTGCATGCACCTAAGCATGCATGGAGACAAAAGGAGGATGTTGAGAACACTGTTTCACTTTCTACCTAATTCTCCTAAGTCAGGGTCTCTCACTGAACCTGAGGCTGACAGCCAGCAAGCCCCAGCTATTCTCCTATGCCCGCCTCCCTCCCAACCTCCCCACCAGGGCTAGGGTTCCCTGCAGGGGCGACTATTTTCTTTTTTACATGTACTCTAGGGATTTGAACTTGTGTCCTCATGCCTATGCAGCAAGAGTTATTACCCACTTGGTTATCTGTCTCTGTCTTTAGAACTTAATAATATCTATAAGGCAGTGTTAGGTCTTCAAAGCCTAATCAAGTGGCTGACAGAGTCCAAGATGCCTAGAGGAGGATGTTACAGACTGTGAGCAAGCCAACCTTAGAATTTCTATGAACCTTGTGAGTTGGCTGTGGAGGGCAAATTTAACTTGCTGGACAAAGACTTCCTAGTCAGCTCACTTACCTCTTCTTTCAACCTTAACACATCTTCAAACTCCGCAAAGTCACCATAAAGATTGATTGCATGTCCTGTCACACATGCCAAAGAATAGCATACCTATATAGAGACCAGGGCGAGTAATGCCATCATTCCTGCATGTCACCTCCCCACATATCTGTGACAGATGATGCTTATTTTTACTTCCATTGTGTACTTTTGGATAGTCAAGTTGAATCCAGTCATCTCTGGGAGAGCTGGGACACTAGAACGCTGACCTGACTCAGTAGCATTCAATAGTGGAGTCTCTAAATGAACTCTTCAACTGAAAATGAGTCTCTTCAACTGAAAATAAATGCCTAGGAGGATCATATCCATTTTTATTTTACCCTAGGACATTCCAAGCTGACAGACCAGAAGAGGGGAGGAAGAGAGAAAGGGGGATCCAAGTCCACACTCAGAGTCACCAATAATGTGTCAGTGTGTCATGAAGGGAACTCATTGATGTGTTTCCCCTTGATGTTATTTGCTCTCCCGTGTCATCTATTGTCCTCTCTGTACCTCATATGAGTCTGAATCATGCCTGCTTGAATGCTATCCTGTGTCTGTATCTGAGTGTGTCTGTCTGTGTCTTAGTACTTATCTTTTATTGGACAGCACACAAAGCATCACATGGGGAAGGGATGAGTGATACTTTGCAGAAATCCTTTTTTAATTTTTTAAAGGTTTATTTTATTGTATATATGTGAGTACACTGCAGCTGTCTTCAGACACACCAGAAGAGGGCATCGGATCCCATTACAGATGGTTGTGAGCCACCATGTGGTTGCTGGGAATTGAACTCAGGACCTCTGGAAGAGCAACCAGTGCTCTTAACCACTAAGCCTTCACTCTAGCCCCTGCAGAAATCTGTAACAGAGTTCTACAAGAGATCAATTCACAGACTGCAGCTAACACAGATAACAAACAATATCACAAGTATTATAGTTTATCAAGAAATACCCATATGTTGTTTCCAGTGTTCAAGGTGGATATTCATTCTCTAAGTCTGAGTTTAGCTGATATTCTGTTTGCAGAAAATGATTATTATACCACTCAAATGAACAGACATGTATTACTGTTGGCACGGGAGAGTAGCTAATTTAAGATTACAGCTATGCATTAGCTTAGCTTGTAACACTTAACTACAAGGGAAATCCAAAGTCTGTGCAGCTGACTGTTACATTGTTCTCATGAAAGCAGGTTAAACAAGCGAAATACAGTGGGAGGTCAGCCTTGAGTCTTAAGTGATGTCTTATGAACCCTGGCTGTGAAATTCAGCAGAAGTTCTGTTCTCTTTGAACATTAGAGATATTTTCACAATAGGGTATCATCACGTGAAATTATTATGATTCACCTAATGGACATATCCAAATCACTTGATGTGTGCTCTATACTGTGACTTCCTATTTTCAAAATCTCTCTTTCATTCCATCTTATTCCTGTCCCCACCTATGGCTTCCCTGTGTAGGGCCCTTCCTGTGCAATTTGTTATTTCTAACTTTGTTTCTTCTGAATTCAAATATTTTTGCATTTTCAAATGTGCTGATATAAAGTTGCTCTTTCCTAAATAATAATATGCAAAAAAGTATAATTTTAAATAAATTAAATGACCATTATATATTCATGACAAAATGCACCCAAAACCTCTACGATTTAAAACACCAGTTATGGTGTATGAAAGAAGCGTTAGCCCAGGTGTGTGATACTGTGAGGAAGTGGGCCACATAACTGTGTGCCCACTTTCTGAAAGAGGAAGGCTTCTTTTCTTTTCTTTATTCTTGTTTTGTTCTATCAGTTGAAATTTTTGTTCACTGCTTTAGAATTTATATTATAAATCTTTAAAATATAAAGCATTTTTATGACTACCACTCAAGATGGGGTTTTACTTTGTAGCCTAAGCTGGCCTGGGACTTGTGATCCTCCAGCCTAAGCCTCCCAAGTGCAGGGGTTACATGTGTACAACATCACACTAACCTCAAGTGTTACTATACGCACTCATTTATAGGAACTTGACAGTTATGTTTCAATTTCCCTAGTCTCGCTATTAGGTTAGTTTGTATGTCATTTCCACAGATGTCAAAACTGCACACTACATTTTGCTAAATATGAAATGATACCTCAAACATTTTCCACATTTTATTTATTTTATTTTACGCACATGGATGTTTTGCCTGCATGCATACCTGGGTACCATGTGTATAACATACCTACAGCGTCCAGAAACAGGGGTCAGATAACCTGTAACTGGAGCTATAGATGGTTGCGAGCCACCATGTAGGTGCTGGCAACCAAGCTCAGACTGCAAGAGCAGCCAGTGCCCTTAACTGCTGAGCCTCCTCTCCAGCCAACCAAAGCAAGTGTTAAATGGAAATGATGCTCAGAATTCCGTCTTGTAGAACTTTCTTGCTTCATGAAAGACTTCCTACATGCTTTCACGAAGACAAACATCTGTGATGAATTACTTTACGTTTTCTATGTTTAACATAATCATTTCTAGTACGAATTTCAAAGCTATTCTCACCAAATATACAGTCCAGTCTTATTTTTTCCCCATTTAACCCCATATATATTGCTTTTCTATATTGAAAGTTCGTTGCAATCTTTTTGAGTCTCACATTTGCAAAAGCTTCAATTGTCTTATTATTTTGGTTTTTAAAATACTTTTAAGTTTCCATAAATTCAAACTTAATATGTTGGAGTTACTGATGTTTACATGAACAATATCATAGGGTATCATGTGATGCCTTGTAGAACATTCAAATCAGAATAGCACACAAGGAATCCAAAGAGTCATAAATAAGTGCCTGAATGAAATTGAAGAGGAATGGAAGAGATGGAGTGAAGTCAAGGAAACAGGAATGAATGGCTGAGTGAAGGAATGAAGACAGTGTGGGACATTTGCATTCAATAAAGAGGTAGAGATACTGAGTAAACCCCAACAAGTCAAGAAAGCCAAGAGAGGGAGAGAGGGAGAGAGAAAGGAGGAAGGCCAAGATGGAGGTAGACGGGAACCAACTCCCCTATTTTCCTTACCCTCCCCCCCTTCAAAAATATCTCAATGCCCAAATTCAGCTTGAAGAAGTTATGAAGAGTCATTGTCCCAGTTCCCTGGGCTTTGGGGCTGGAGGTGGTTATCATAGGTAAGCTTTCTAGGGAATTTAGAAATAGTCATAACTGGAACAGGGAGGAAATAGCTAGAATTGATTGTATAGCCATAATCTATATTGGTAGAAATATTTATAATTGTTACTAAGTTGAAGTCATAATTTCTTAAATGGTACAGAATTTATTTTGATGCAAAATTAAGGGTTTCATTGGTATAAATTTCTTCTATTGATACTAAAATTTTAAAAGTACAAGGCTTAGACCCAGTCCTTCTATAACTGTTATTCTAAACTGATCTGAGATAATTAACTCTGTGAGTTAAGGGCCAAATAGCAAATTCATGGCTCTGAGTTTATTTTTAGGGCGTTTTCAAGATATTTAATTAAAAAGAGTAGTTAACAGAGAACAGTCTAGATTACTTTACATAGATGGTTCGTTTTCAAAAACATCAGAAATCCACAGAATGTGACATTTCATGTTATTTATTCACATGTTGTTGAGACAAATCTGCTCCTAACAGTTTCCCATTAGTGGATTCAAAGAAGCAATAGAGCATCATACCTCCAGGTGAGGCTGTACATTGTGGCTAGGTGGCCACTGGGCAGAAAATTGCTAATCTCTCCTGCAATTGAAAGGGCACAATTACAGGTTAGGACAACTTGGTTCTGCCAAGACAGAATAGGCTAGTCCTTAATATCCTGTTTCTCAAAGGTCTGTCAGCTGATCCTGGGCCAGAAGGCTGAAGACTGATGCTCCAACTTCCTGCCTTACTGGGGCTGTATAGGTAGGTGGCTGTCTCTAAAGTTTATCTCAGTTCTAGGAGTTATGTTAGGCTTCCTATATCTTCAGATATGTTGGTCATTCTCAGATCTGACAGGGTTGGAAAACTACTTATAGTCTCATAGCCAACCCAGGCTATTTACTTTGAGAGAACAGATTTGAGAGGATGGTTTTAGATGGCATTCAGTCTGAAGCCAGGACATAAGTCAGTGGCAGAATGATAGTCTTTTAAGTTAGGATAGAGGACAGTGTTACTTTTCTTGACAAAAAATGTTGGACTGGGTGTTAAGTCTACCTTATACCTTATAGATTACCAAATAGTATTAGTTATGCTCAATTTATATTTTGACAGAAAGTCCTTTTTTATTTAAACAGAAAGGGTGATATGTGACAAGATTCTCCCTGTCCAATCACATTTAAATATTAGGGCAGCAGGAGGCCTGTGATTGGACAGGGAAAAGGGAGACAGAGCTAAGAGTGGCAGAGAGAAACACACAGAGAGAGACAGAGACAGAGAGAGACAGAGAGTGTCTCAGGGGAGAAAGAGCAAGGCCAAGATGGAGGCAGACGTGAACCAGCATGGCTTTAACCAGCCACACGTAGTTATATCATGAAGGTTAGAATATTGGCATAATTTTTCTAATCTAGGTAGGCAGCTTGTAACATTATTAATTGGTATTATTGTGGGGGCATCTTGTGTATTGAGAAATTATTGATATATAACTCTGTCTACTTAATTTTTAAAAAAGTCTCACCAACAGAATGGCACATACAAGGCAGAATATCAAGGCTTGATGACAAAGGAGCAAATGGAATCGTTGGGTCAACTCACATTCCCATTCTTTCTCTGTTAGTAACTAGCAACATGCCTTCCTCCCAGCTGCGCTCTGAGCAATCTTTATGATTTAAATTGACAGAGAATTAATTCAGTCTTTTCACCAATAAATGATTCATGTTGTTCTTCTCCAGAACTGGCTAATGAGATTTATAGGAAGTATGGAATGCTTTTACGCTTGACAGGTATCTTCATCAGAGGACAGAGAGCTCATACTCTTAAACATTTATCTTATACATGAAAATGGAAGCAGACCAGAGAAAAGGGAGAAGTCATCTAAATTCAGGAAGTGCATGGTGTGAGCTTCTAACTCTTAATTAATATAATGTTTTACACACAGGGAAGTCTGATCTATGTCACATATTTATAAACTACTTGTTTATTCGGTTGACATTAATAGCCATGACTACATAGGTACCAGGTCACTATATAATATTTAAGCCTTTCTCCCCTCTTCAACTGAGAAGACAACACATTCTGTATGACAGTTGCATTGAAATACACAGAGCATGAAAAGATGGCATTGTGCTGATGTGTTACACTTTGCCTGATAACTACTCTGAAGCAAAAATAGCCAGCTGTTACAAAACATGGTCTGGCTTTATAAAAAGACCTTTCATCACTTCCAAGAAGTCTGCCAATGACCTCAGCTCACCAAGGCAAGCTACTGCACAGAAGCAGGAGGGAGAGCTGGCCTTGCAAACAGGCCACCTTCTGAGGCATAGAAAAAAGGAGCTTGGATAAGGGGTCTCAATTTCTTTAGGAAGTGACCTCAACATTTTCATAATTTTGAGGGGCATTAGTAATTAGAGGGCCCACTACTGGTATCTGGCAGGCAGTAAAATGTCTTAAAGAATGTCTAAATGTGTCTATCACCAGACTATCGTGTAAATCGATCACTTTCCAAATAAAATATCATGTCATTGGGACTTAAAATATAGATCTGAGGTTGAGAACTTGCCTAGCTTGGGATGGGCCTTGGGTTTTATCCCAGCACCTGTATATGTATGTGTGTGTGTGCATGTGTAAATATTTGTATGTGTATCTATGCCACCTCAGGATACAATAATGGTCCATAGAAGGATTTCTCTTTTTGCCATGCAAATATGTTCTCATGGATCAAAAGTTAATATCACAAAATTAAAAATATTTTACTTTGGGATACTGGGCAGTGAACAGAGGGCTGTACGTATGTACTGTTGCTGAGCTAAATCCTGGGCTCATTAAGGACATATTTTGTTTTCATGACAAGTGTTTTTATAACATCAGCAGAAATGTCCACAGAGTATTATTAGCAAATAACGTCTCATATTATTGTGAAAATAATATTGATTTTATAGATCTCTGAAAGGTCTTAGGGATTCTTAGTGGCCCACAAGCCACTGTTATACATAACTTCACAAACAAATGGAGGGCCTAACATTGATAGAACTGGGGCAGAAGAGATATCTCAGTGGGTAAATTGCTTGCTGCATTAACTCCAAGGACCTGAGTTCAGATCTCCAGCACCCACATAAAACCTGGATATGGTATCTCTTACCTGTAATCTTAGGGCTAGGGAAGAGTCTCTTCTGGCTTCCATCTCTCTCTCTCTCTCTCTCTCTCTCTCTCTCTCACACACACACACACACACACACACACACACACACAGTCACACTTAGATACACACACAGTCATACACACATGCCCACATACACACATGCACAATTTTTACTCACATACAAATTCACACACACACACACCTGAATCTATTCACATAATCCATGCTCTAGAAAAGCTTTTTCCGTAACCAGACTTAGACTGGAAAACAAAAAATGCAGCCAAATTGATGGTTGGTGTCCTGGTTTAATGTCCACTATTGCCCAGTGCCAGTCCTGGAAGCTCCAGATATTCCTCCTACTCTGTGTGCTCCTAAGTAGTTCCAGTGCACAGCCATGGGAGTGGGGTATAAGAGGAAATATGTTCAAAACATATTACAGCTTTCATGAAGATGCCCAAATGGAGCTGTGTAGAATGACTTTTAAAAAGTTCGGCGCTTTGATTTTGCCTCTTTTAAAAATCCATAGTCAGTGGAAACTGAAAGAAATGAGCTTTTTCCTCAGAATCAGGTTTAGCTTTGTGTAACTTTTAAAAATCAGTATAATTTGCTTGATCTCTGCATCTTGAATTTTCCTATGGGTAGTAAAAAAGGAGGGTAAGCCCCGGAGCTGGCTCTGTTCAGGAATGAGCTGGGGTTACCCCGGTACTGGCTCTGTTCAGGGTTGGGCTGGGGTTACACCGGAACTGGCTCTGTTCAGGGGCGAGACCGGGAAGAACTTCCTGAAGGCTTCCCACCGGTTTCACATCATCACATAGCTGGGCAGGACTTGACCCCTCCATGATTGTACTGATGGGAAATGGTGCCTAACAATCAGATCAGTTCACTGGCCTTCAAGCAAGTGGGCCACAACAGATGTCTGCAATCATGTCTAGTGGCTAATGACACTGGCGGCACATAAGCCAAGGACCAAGCAGAGACCCACCCATTTCATGGAGTTTATATTTGCTAAAAAAATAAAGACTCAGTGCTACTAGAATTCATAGGCATCATTGTGTGCTGCTTCAGCATCCACTCAACCCACATCTGCAGCTGCTCAGGGAGGCTGCAAAGGGAAAATGAGCTTCTTTGCTAATGGGAAGCACTGTCTGCCTAAGAGAATTTCCCTGAAGAAATTTTTTTTGATATTTTATTTACATTTCAAATGTTTCCCTCTTTCCAGGTCTCCCCTTTGGAACCCCCTATCCCCTCTCCCTCCTCCTGCCTCTATGAGGGTATTCACCCACCCACCCACCTACCCGCTCTCGTCTTCCCTCCCTAGCATTCTCCTATACTGGGTCATCTAACACTTTCAGGCCCAAGGCCTCTCCTCTCCCTGATGGCTAATAAGACCCCCTTCTGCCACATATGTGGCCAGCACCATTAGTCCCTCCATGTGTATTCTTTGGTTGCTGATCCAGTCTCCAGGAGCATCGGGGGATCAGGCCAGTTGACACTATTGCTCCCTCCATGGGGCTGCAAACTCCCTCAGCTCCTTCAGTTCATTCTCCAACTCCTCCATCTGGGACCACACACTCAGCCCAACAGTTGCTGTGAAGTGAATCTTGGGCATTCCAAACTTTTGGGCTAATATCCACTTATCAGTGAGTACATACCGTGTTAATTCTTTTGTGACTGAGTTACCTCGCTCAGGATGATATTTTCAAGTTCCATCCATTTGCCTGCGAATTTCATGAAGTCATTGTTTTTAATAGCTGATTGTATTCCATTGTGTAAATGTACCACATTTTCTGTATCCATTCCTCTGTGGAGGGACATCTGGGTTGTTTCCAGCTTCTGGCTATTATAAATATGGCTGCTATGAACATAGTGGAACATGTGTCTTTATTACATGTTGGGGGCATCTTCTGAGTATATGCCCAGGAGTGGAATAGCTGGGTCCTCAGGTAGTATTATGTTTATTTTTCTGAAGGTCTGCCAAACTGATTTCCAGAGAGGTTGTATCAGCTTGCAATCCCACCAGCAATGGAGGAGTGTTCCTCTTTCTCCACATCCTCACCAGCATCTGCTGTCACCTGAGTTTTTGATATTAACTATTCTGACTGATGTGAAGTGGAATCTCAGAGCAGTAGTGATAAAAACTGCATGGTATTGGTACAGTGACAGGCAGGTAGATCAATGGGATAGAATTGAAGACCCAGAAATGAACCCACACACTTACGGTCACTTGATCTTTGACAAAGGAGCTAAAACCATCCAGTGGGAAAAAGACAGCATTTTCAGCAAATGATGCTGGTTCAACTGACAGTCAACATGCAGAAGAATGTAAATTGATCCATACCTATCTCCCTGTACAAAGCTCAAGTCCAAGTGGATCAAGGACCTTCACATAAAACCAGATACTCTGAATCTAATAGAAAAGAAAGTGGGGGAAAGTCTCGAACACATGGGCACAGGGGAAAAGTTCCTGAACAGAACACCAATGGCTTGTGCTCTAAGATCAAGAATCGAGAAATGATTCAATTTCTCATGAAATTACAAAGCTTCTGTAAGTCAAAGAACACTGTAAATAAGACAAAACGGCAACCAACAGATTGGGAAAAGATCTTTACTAATCCTACATCTGATAGAGGGCTAATATCCAATATATACAAAGAACTCAAGAAGTTAGACTCCAGAGATCCAAATAACCCTATCAAAAAATGGGGAACAAAGCTAAACAGAGAATTCTCAACTGAGGAAACTCATAGGGCTGAGAAGCACCTAAAGAAATGTTCATCAGGGAAATGCAAATCAAAACAACCCTGAGATGCCACCTCACACCAGTCAGAATGGCTAAGATCAGAAACTCAGGTGACAGCAGATGCTGGAGAAGATGTGGAGAAAGAGGAAATTCTTTAAAAGATCATTCAAAAACCCCCTCAATCCTTCATTAACTATGTATGGACAAGCACTTTCTTCACAGCTGCTGGAGTTTGTTTAACATCTAATTTTATGGTGGAGTCCCGAGCTGTCCTGCAAAGTGAACCGTGTAGTTGCTGTTTCCTCCACACTGAATCATTCTCTCCTGGAAGGAGGTTTCTAAAGTCTCTGGAAGTGAACCAAATTAACAAGTCTTGAGACTCACAAGACAGCTCCATAAAGCTATCTGGGCAGTAGGTAATTGCTAGGGTGAAAGGCTTCTGACTGGCCAGGCTGCCCAGAGGTCCTGTGGGGAGCTCCAGGGATGATGGAGCTGCCTTTGAGTCACCCCTCACTTTACTCTTTTGTGTAACCCCACAGTGAGTAAACTCACTGGCCCACTAAGGAAGGCACAGAGAGAATTGTCTCTTTGGTCTGTAGTCAGGGCCCTAGCTGAGTGAGCAGAATGTTGATTCTATTTCCCCAGGTAATGTCACACAATATAATACTTCTCTATAGAAGCCTGAGTCTCCTGTGCTTTCAATACCTGAGTTGGGAATTTCTCTCATCGTGGCCACTGATTAGCCCACAAGCCTTAACCACTGAACTTGATTTTATATTCCATGGAGTCTAGCAGAACACTTGGCATATAATAAATACATGCTGAACAGCAGAATTGATTTCGGTAAATAGAAACCAAATGTTTCACATGTAAAGGCATAAGCCGCCCAGTGAATGGGAAATGAGAAAACTGACTCTACCATTGAGTACATACAACACAAGATTCTTGTCACTACAATTTAGTTTTCAATTAGAGCACTTTATTGTAATGGGTTGTGCTTCCTCAGTGTGTCTGCGATGTGGGTTCTGGTCACTGAACCCTGTCAGCGTAGGCAGCAAGCTTAACTCCTTCCCCAGTGAGCCATCTCTCAGGCCTCGTACAGTATATTTTATGTGGGCTGTTTTATGGCCATCAGTTGTTCACCTAGCATCAGTAACATCCCCCCAGATCTCTATACCAAGTATTCTCCTTTAAAATATTTCTATCCAGGATGTAATATGTGAGAGAATGGCATTAGTGAAGGACAAGGGGGAGACTCGTCTCGAGAGAATTGACTAATGGAAGATGATGTGTGCTGTATGTGGAAAGCACCATCCAACATGCTGGGTCTCAGACTGAATAAACAAGGCAAGGGGAGAAACAATCCAGACATCAGTATGCCCCTGTCTCTGCCTCCTGATCTAATAAAATGTTAAACAGCCTCCTGCCACCACAGACAGGAGCTGGTCCTTCCACCATGACTGTATCTCCTAACCCAGGATCCAAAATAAACCTTTCCTCCCTTAAAAAAGAGATATTTCCGTTATGCTAAATATGAAAGTAAAGCATTTCTAATTTCTCTGATGCTGTCTTCCCTACCAAAGGATCCTAAGCCCCAGGGCTGGTTTATTTACTTTTTCTAAAATAGATACATTTTTACTGAGCTGGACTAAAGCCTCTCTAAACAAATCTCTGCCTGTCTACATGAGCGTGATGCACTCTTTCCTTGTTCTAGTGAGCCAAGAAACATGTTTGTTCTCCATCGCGTCTACCTTTGGTAGCCTTATTAGCAGAAGCAAAACTAAATAACTTAGCTTAAATAGATCAGTCAAACAACTCTGGTTTTCTTAACAAAGTCATCCTATGTGTCAGCATTTTGAAGATGCCTTTGTTTAAAAGGTTTTGACAATTTTGGAAATTCTAATTTAATAAATTCCATTTTAAGCATTTTCGTTTCATCTAAACACCTACTGTCCGATTAGAGTAAAATCCTCTAGAGCGGTAAAGCAAGCCTGCGTATCCTCCCACGTCTGTCTAACACTTCAATCTACTTCCTACTCCTAGCACCTGAGTGTCTTCTCCCTGGCAGCTCTTTCTAGCCACTTCATTGCAGGTTCAAAGTGGATCTAATTAGCATCCTTCCTACCCACCAAAGTGGAAGGAAGTTAGTAAGTGAACATCCCAGATCCCTCTCTCCAGGAGGCCAAAGATAAAAAATAAGGTGTGTGTGCATATATAAATGAAAGCTCCCAGAGATCTTACCCTTATTCTTCCTGTGTCTAGATCCCAACAGCTCAAAGTGCTAACTGGTGAGATAACGCACCTCTGAATGAACCCGGTTCTCCTCCTGATGTTTGTTTCATCTCCCAGATTCCTTCTTTGTACTCACATCTTTCTCTTAAGGGTGCGATTAGGAAGGTTAGTAAGATAACAAGCCCTGAAAAGCAGATCCAGACTCTAGACCTAAATGATGCCCAGCCAATGACAAGACCTGACATGGCAACAACCCTAGACATTCAGTGTCCACCCAGCTGCAGGCATCCACTGCCAGGAGCTGGGAGAGGATGATGTACTAAACAAAACAACACCTCCATCCATCACTTATAGACTCGGAGGCGATTGTCATTAAGAACTGTGACAGTACTTTGCTGTTTACTGCAATAGACGCTTTGAAAGAAGCAAACAACCACGAGGCTGGTGATCACAGCGGGCACAGCACCTTCTTTCTTTACCCCCAGCTGCTGAGCCCACTTGGCCCCTCCTTGCAGTAGGTTGAAAGTACTGGAAATTCAGGAACTTCTACATAACCCTCAACTCTTGGATGACACTGAAATAGGTGTTCTATCCTGGCTCCAAGAATTTCTCCATTGGCACTAATCTCCAATTCCCAATAACGAACTCATAAAACAATTACTGTCCAGCTTGTCCAGTCTCACTTCAGTGACTATTTCCCACTAAACCCCAGTCTCTGTCTTAGGGCCTTCTACTGGGGAGCATGCAAATAATAAGACTGTCTTAGTTAACAAAACTCCAGTGTGGTTGCTAAAGATCTGGGCAATGCCATAGAAATGTGGAGAATCCAATCAGATGTCATTTAAACATTCGTAAGATTTGAACCCTTTTTAGGTCAGAAAGCTACAAAATTGATTTAGAATAGATAAACTAGGAATTAAGAAAATTAGGAGTAAAGAATAATTTTCATTTTGTCAACTGGGTAGAACCATTACGGAGAAGAAATGGATCTTGTATTAAAAGAATGTTTAGGACTTGAGTTGACTCTAAGACTCTTTTTGTAAATAGAAAAGGGTTCATTCAAGCTTCAGAAGGCTCACACTGCTGCAAACACTTAACCTTGCTTTAAAACATGCTACTCACATTTGATTGGACCATGTTAAAGCAGAAAGCAGCTCAGCAGGCAGCCTCTTCCAGGGGGCAGGGTCAGCAGGCCCAAACCCCCACAGGCAAGCAAGCTAACAAAACCAAGAGTAACATGAAAGGTTTCTAAGCATGAATTGAGGAAGAGAAGCAGCAGAGCATTGGTTTCTCCCTAAATCTAGACATTTTAGTTCATGTATACATTAGTCGTTGTTGTGGGTAACAATTTACTTGGTGTAAAGAGCTTAATTTAAGTATAACCGGGCTCTGGGTAGCACTGCTGATCCTGAGCTGTAGCTGCTGTACTTGTGAATATTAACTGAGGTAGTGAAACATGGTGTCTGGTTTTCTATTGCATTTTTTTTTCAAGTGGAAAATTTAACTAAATGGTTGACACACGAACTGGTAGAGAAATTGTGCATACACCATTTTTTGTTGTTGTTGTTAAAATCTTTTATTTTGAACTATTATGCTTTGAAATCTCATTTCAGAAGAATGGCATGGACAATCTTCCTTCACAGTTGTGATGGTTGTAAATATTCACAATTGTGTGTTCTTAGGGTTTTCCATCCCTGGGGTTTGCAAGTTGTTAACTTAAAACATTCTTTAAATGGCTGGCTTCTTGTTTGCAAGCCAGCTGATATGGTAGCAACCAAAGATTCCAGTGTGTGAGCATTTGAAAGACTCTGCCTGCTTATCTTTGCTAGAAATAACAGCCTCTAACATGAAAACTTAAGAAAAAAACATAGCGACTACTAGATTATCTTTAGGACTCTGCATTAACTCTATAATATTCTTGCTATTTAAAAAAGGCGTATTTGTCACAAAAATTTAGTTACTGTCTTACAATTGGGCTATGTGTGTTGTTTAGATAAATGTAATTACTGTAAACATCTATATGATCTGGGATTTTGTTTTTATTTTGAAATGGGAGCTTTGTTTACAAGTTCATTAAAAACCAAAAACTGTTCCTATTAAAAAAAAAAATGCTACCCTATGATTCAAATATATAGCTTCTCTATGTGGTCTTAATGGGGCGCGCTTACCCTGAGTAGAAACTCCCCTTGCTGAGGTTTGAATATGAAATGATTCCTGTTGGCTCATGGGTGTGATGACTTGATCCCTAGCTGGTGGTGCTGTTTAGAAGGTTGGGGAACCTGTCCAAATTGGGACCTCCCTGTGAGAAATGAGCCAGTGGTGACAGGCCTTGAGATTTTATGTCCCGTCCTATTCCCAACTGTGGACACAGTGCAACCAGTCATCTCTGCCACCATCTGAGGCCCTGGTAGACTACATATGAGTCCACATTGAAAGGCTGAGGAAAAGAGAGACTGATGCCTATGTATAATGGCAGACACAGGAAGAATCAATGCTGGCTGACTTCCTCATTCCTTAGACTTTGCCCCATCTTGGTCCAAGCATATTGGATGATGCCACTATCTTCAGGAATGTCCTTCCCCATCCCTTCCCTCATAATGTTTATCTCTGGGAATGCCTTTGCAAGCCATTGACAAGTATTTAATCGAAGAATGTAGAAAAGTTACTAATTCAACCCCATGTTCCTTTACTAAAAGAAATTCCAATTTGATACATAATATGAATACATAAATACATATTCCTCCTGTATTACATGATAGGAAATATATCTTAGCTGGTACTGAGAGTAATAATTAAGAGACTAACTGACCTGCTTGATGAATCATGTGACTCAATAGTAAATGTGAAACTGATCAATTCTTTCAGGCTTGTTATTTTAAAAAAAAATGCATAAACAATTTTGAATTCATAAATAATAACATAACCTTAAGAAAACTGGCATTTACAAATTCTTAGTGCTTATAAACATAACAGATTCCAAGAATAATGTAAATGCTTGTGAAGGTGCTGTTTTCTGAAATAAGGTAATTACTTTAAAATTCCTGATATAGTACATTTATATGTGCCCTCATATTAATTGTTTAAATATTATAGATATATAAACTGAACAATTAGATTTTTATGTTTGAATACTAAGCTCATAGAAAAATTAAAGCCTGGATTTGCAACATTAATATAACAATTATTATTTTTTAAAAATGAGAGCAATGAGCGAGGCAGTGGTGGCTCATGCCTTTAATCCCAGCACTTGGGAGGCAGAGGCAGGTGGATTTCTGAGTTCGAGGCCAGCCTGGTCTACAGAGTGAGTTCCAGGACAGCCAAGGCTACACAGAGAAACCCTGTCTCAAAAAAAAAAAGAAAGAAAGAAAGAAAGAAAGAAAGCAATGGCAAGTAGCCTTATGGAAAATTTGGGTTTTAAGGTCAACTTAAAGGCTCATCCTTTATTGGGCTGGGATACAGAAAGTCCATGCTCGTACCCACTTTGACTGTCATGCTCTATGGGAGCCAATCTCACCGCCCACAATTGTCTTGGATTGCCAGTTCTCATGGGTGTGTATTTTGAATCCCTCAAAGATGTATCTGGGTCATTGTGCGTATGCATTGTCTGACTCATTGGGAAATCATTTTCCTGTTTGTCCTGTAAGGGTAACTCTCCTCTGAGATATTGAAATGAACCCTGTTGCATGTAGTTTTGTGCTACCCACCTTTGCTCTGAGAAAGTACCGTGCTATCAGCCCCTACCCAGCTTCTCTTGAATCCATGGATAAAAGACACACACACAGTTGTTCATTTTCAACTTGCCTTCTTGACACAATTGCTGGGTGCTACTATCTCCCACCTAAAAAACATTCCCTTATTATAACTCAGCTTTGCTCCTCCTACCTGTCTTAGCTTAGTGGGTCAGTTGAATCTAGTCCCTGCTAAACATCTCTGACCACCTGCCTATAGGAGCAGTTACAGCTCTGGAGACCATGGTTGCCTGCTTCTCTTCTCTCCAAAGCATGGCGAACTCCCTTCTCTTCTTTCTTGCATCTCCCTTTTCTTCCAGGGACCCTGAAGTCCCGCCTGTACCTTCCACCCAACAATTGGCCCATGGCTTTCTTTACTGACAGATCAAGAACCAATTGGGAAACAGGACCTTAATATCAGAACCACCCCTACCTCCCTACACCCCTACTGCCCCTGTTGAACTTGGCAACTATCTGTTCTACAGCTATAACATATAGTATTACTAAACTTCAGTGATTGAGTTGACACTACACTTGATCTTAGCCAAAAGGTTGAGAAGCGCTGATTGAGACTATATTTCTGACTGTGTCTGCAAAAGCATTCCCAGAGATAAATATTATGAGGGAGGGGATAGGGAAGGATGTCCCTGAACACAGTGGCATCATCCAATATACCTGGGCCAAGGTGGGACTTCACTTAAGGGATGAAGAAGCCAGCCAGCATTGCAGATTGATCCTTCCCCTGTGTCTGCCATTACCCATGGACATCAGTCGCTTGCCTCCTCATCTTTTCTATATGCACAGCAACTCTCCCTGGAGCTTCCAGGTTTTAAACCTCAAGCCTTTAAGCTTGTGTTGTTGGTCCCTCTTTCTCTGAGGCTTCGGTTTCTTTCTTTCTTTGTTTTCTTTTCTTTTTTTTATACTTGGATATTTACTTTATATAAATTTCAAATGTTTTCCCCTTTGGAAACCCCCTATTCCATTCTAACACCCTCAGGCCCAAGGGCCTCTCCTCCCACTGATGGCCAACAAGGTCATCCTCTGCCACATATGTGGCCAGCACCATGGGTCCCTCCATGTGTATTCTTTGGTTGGTGATCCAGTCTCTGGGAGCTCCGGGAGGTCTGGCCAGTTGACATTGTTGCTCCCTCCCTGGGGCTGCAAACTCCCTCAGCTCCTTCAGTCCCTTCTCCAAGTCCTCCATCTGGGACCCCACGCTCAGTCCAATGGTTGGCTGCGAGTATCTGCCTCTGTATTTGTCAGGCTCTGCCTTGAGCCTCTCTTGAGCTGAGTACCTATGGAACCTCTGGCTCTCCAACCTGCAGTCAGCCATTGAGGACTACATAGCTTCTAATCATGGAAGTCAATCCAACAAACCCTTTATGGTTTTGTGTGTGTGTGTGTGTGTGTGTGTGTGTGTGTGTGTCCGCGTGCGCACGCGTATTATTGGCCTTTCCTCTAGAGATCCTTTGACTAATACGGCTATGCTGAGAGCCTTCTCTATATCTCACCACACAGTATAGTGTGAAAGAAATAGTATACTATTTCTTTATAGTAGGAAAGAAATTTCATATCTTCATTGCTTCTCTCCCTATCTCCAAACTCAGACTATCATCTCTCCATCTCTCTGTTATCCCAATTAACTAAATCTTCACAACTGCAAGCAGAGAAGTATCGATGTCTTAAATGAGTAAAATGGCTTGGTGCTTACTTAGTACCTGGGGTGAATATAGGGATTTTTCATTTATTTTTGCTTATTTTACCTACTTAAAACATTTTCTTACCTCATTAGATGAGTCTTTGTTTCTGTGAATCTTCTGGCTGACTTCAGTGCCTTACCCAGCTAATAAAGCATGACACAGCAGCCATCCTGTTCCCTAGTCATACTGGATAGCTATATACAATTTTCAAAAATAGGCTTCTAAAGAAAATAAATAAAATGCCCGAACATTTAAAATTTATTATACCATTGATAGCCAGTATCCAGTAAGAAGTTTTAAAACAAATATATACCATCTATCTAGCTCGTTGACACTCTTATGTAAATCAAAACACCAAACAATTGGCTCTTTTGCTACATTGGATGCAGCAGACTTAGCAGGATTAGAACATTCAAGGTATCTATTTCTATGTCTAGTGTTTAGTGGAGTGCTTAGGAGATAGTGTTCAATGGGGAGACTCCCCAACATATTACAGATACAACAAAACAATTACCAATTGCTTTCCTGTTCTAGACATTGACGTAAGCACTGCACCACAACAACCAAATTAGAAAATCTTTCTGTTTTATGATTTTCTATGATCAGGAGAAACATGTTGCAGGATTTTCACTGTCCAATCACATTAGGGCAGTGGGAGGCCTGTGATTGGACAGGGAAAAGGGAGGCGGCTCTAAGAGTTGCGCAGACAGGGAGTGTGTCAGGGGAGAGGGAGAAGGAAGATGGCTGTGGACGTGAACCAGGGTGGCGGTAACCAGTCACAACCAGTTATGGTATCACAAGGTTAGAATAATTGGGATAAAGCTTTTATCATTATCAATTGGCTCTGAAATTATTGTATTGGTATCTTGTAAATTGAGAATTTATTGATTCATAAGTCTGATTGGTTAATTACAATCTTCACGAGTCTTGATTTTAGCGGGTTACGGGGGATTGTGATATGCAACTGCGAAGTTAGTGGTTCAGTTTAGTTACTGGAATGTGGGACAGAGCTGGCAGGGGTTAGCTGGAGAAAATTGCTGGCGTTAACAATTGGCACAAACAGTGGCAGTCAGGAGCATGGAGAGTTGGCGGGTTCTTTATTAATATTTCCTGCAACAGAAACATAAACTATAACTTTAAATAGTTACAAATACTCTGAAGAATGATGTATAATAAATAACAGAAATAACAGATGCTATAAAATGAGTGTGTCCTGTGTAAGGAATGCTTCTTGAATGGATAAATATTTACTTTTAAGTCATTTTCAGAAAAATAACTATTACCAAATTAAATAAAAATAAGCAAAAGGGAAGATAGCTCAGTGTCTGGGAGTATTTGGTGCTCTTGTAAAGGACCCAAGTTTGATTCCCAGCATCCACATAGTGGCTCACAATTGCATGTAACTTCAGTTCCAGATCTAATGCCCTCTTCTGACCTCTGAAGTACTTACACTCACATAAACATAAACATTAAAGACTAGGAAAAATATTTCACATTAACATCTTAATTCAATTAACACATTAGGCAACATATCTCAAAATGAAGTCTCTATAAACATAACTGTTCTTTCTAGTTCACTGACAATAACTGTATTGGAAACAATAAATTTTATTACAGATGCTGGTTGAGTTTATTGGCATAAAACTACACATAAATCTTAGAAACAAATTTTATACATTATTGTCTTTATGATTCTGATGTGACAAAATATAATAGACACAGTTGACCAATTATCATCAATGTAACAGTCTTGATAATTTTAAAACCTAATGTAATCTAAAAATTAAAATAGCACTGAAGACCTCGGTTTTCATGGACTGGAGAGCCAGCTCAATGGTAGAGCATTTGTCTAACAAGCCCCTAGGTTCAATCATTCCCCAGTACTGCAAAAGAGAGAAGCAGACGGAGAGAGAGAGAGAGAGAGAGAGAGAGAGAGAGAGAGAGAGACTTGTTCTTGAGATAGTATACCATTGAATTACTTATAATATAGTATGTGTTGTCAGAAAATAAATGGAGCATTTAAAAATTAGAGAATCACAGTAACTTTAGTTCACCAATGCTAATTTTTAGTGGAAGGAACATATGTGTGAGCAAAAAGGCTATCATGAATCAATAATAGACATAACCTTGAACCACATTCGAAGACTCCAAAGCTGGATTGAATCTTTGCTAATGATACTTACCCTAAATTCACACTAGAAAACTTCTTTGGTCAGCAGTTCTGTTCTAGTCCCACCTCCACTACTAACTACTTTTGACAGTAGACAAGTCTTCTGAATACAAAAGGAACATGGTAGCCTGTCTAACTCACAGAATACCATGAGAATTAGCATGTTATAGCAGAGGTCTTTATTATTAGGTATGTATCTATTCAAAGTATGTATTGTTATTATTAATATTTTTTAATTTATTTTTATGTATATGAGTACACTGTCGCTGTCTTCAGACACACCAGAAGAGGGCATCGGATCCTATTACAGATGGTTGTGAGACTCCATGTGGTTGCTGGGAATTGAACTCAGGACCTCTGGAAGAGCAGTCAGTGCTCTTAACCGCTGAGCCATCTCTCTAGCCCTCCCCCTTTAAATACTTTTTATTGTCATTATTAAATATTTATGTATAGAAGAACTCAAAATAATACTACTATGAGAACTGATTTGGGAATCATTTAAATTCAAAGTAATACAAAACCATGGAGACCCAGGAAAAGAAAACAGATATTAAAAACTCTACCACCCCTAGGCTAGGTTAATAATTGTGTTTATAAGGGCACTATGAAGGAAACTTCTATGAAATTAAGACATTGTCATTGATATGTCAAGACAATTGACATGTGACATTGTATGACATATCAAGTGTAGGGGTTTTTAGATGTAAAACGTTCTTGTCATAGGATCAAAGGTGATTATTTTCAAATTATAGTAATAAAATCTGTCTTTTAAAAAAAAACTAGAAAATACTCAGCATTTGCAGAAGTGTAGCAGCAAATAACAAAAAAAAGTAGATACACTAAAGGAAATTTTGAGGTTCAGGTTGCGTGGCAGAAGAGTCGGTAGGAAAAAGATAAGAGCTGGGAAATGGGGAAGAAAAGAACATGGACAGTGTGTCAATGGATTCACAGTATCTATGGCTACCTGTACAAGCTCTGAGAGCCTGTCAGTATCCTAGCATAAGTAGTGAAGGGGCTCCAGAGCCACTGAGGTGCTTGGGTACTTCAGGAGGGCTATTTTTTTTTCTTACATGGTATAGCCACTGGCAAGTGTTACTTGCTCCACACCTATGCTCATGCAGGCAACATTAATTAAACGCAGTGGTACACACACACACACACACACACACACACACACACACACACACAGGAAACTAGGTGGGAAACTCGGAGGGAAGATAAAGGGGTCCAGGATCAACGGGAAGGGGCTAAGAGAGGATCATAGAGGAGGTGCCATCTAAATACTATATTCATAAGCAGAATAAAAATATGCATGAAATTGTCAAGAAGTAGAAAAGGAAGTAAAGGGAGTTTGCATAACTGAACATCTAGATGTTAGAGCTGATTTCTAGGTGTCTTGCCTGCTCTGCCTGTGCCTCACCTAGCCCCACACCAGTTATGGCTCCACACTGCAGGGGACTTTTCATGTAGCATTCCAAGCAGGAATTCAGAACTCCTCCCCCAACCACGAATAACAAAGTTACCTCATGTAGGTGACACAGAGGTTTTTGTGCTCACGGATACACTCTAGGGGAATCTGGAACTTAAACACATACGATTGTTCCCTCGAGGGAAGGAATGCGAAAGAAGGCTGGAGGGTATATGCTTCCTAGCCTGGTGACCTTTGCACAAGCTGTGTAGCCAAAGGTGTCTGTCATTGAATCCTCCTCAGACCCATCCCAAAAAATGTCTCCCTTAGTCAATCTATAGAACCTATGTTTATGGAAGGTCTCGCACATACTTTATAAAGAATTTCAATGTAGTCACAGCTAATCTGCATTTAGCTACTTTGTTCCTTGAAGAGATTTAGGTATGCTTTACTGTGCATGTGTGATTGTGTTAGTCAACACCAGAATGGTTTTTGCCAGATTGTGGCATGTCTAAATATGTTTAAAATAAACAGCTCAATGTCAAACTCCTATAAGTTTGACCCCCACATTGGCTACTGAATCATGTAGCACAAACTGCCTTCCTGGCTCCCTCTGCTAGTCTCCTTACTGACCATCTACGTCACAGAGACCCCTGTGGTCTCCTCTTACCTGAATTGTAACTGTTAGTAAGAAAATGAACAATATGTACAAAAAGCATATGGACCACTGAGAGAGACTACCAGCAAAATTAAATAAAGGGGGAAAGGGGTGCTTGAAACTTGTGAAGCTTAACCTTAGTTTTTATTTTAAAATTTTTATATACTATATTTTGATCATATTGTTTCCCCTTCTCAATCCCTCCCAGATCCTCCCCACCTGTCTATCCATCCAACTTTATGTTCTATCTCTCTTCCTCTCTCCCTAAAAAACAAATAACAAAACAGGGAAAATAAACAACCAAAAAAAAGGAAAAAGAATCAAAACAGACAAAATATTTTAAAATGAAAGACCAAAACAAAACAGAAAGTGCACCAGAAAAAGAAAGGAAGGAAGGAAGGAAGGAGAGAGAGAGAGAGAGAGAGAGAGAGAGAGAGAGAGAGAGAGAGAAGAAAGGGAAGGAAAGGAAAAGGAGAAAAAGGGAGCTAGCTGTGGGCTTTCCCCAGCGCTCCATTATCTGGCCACTGCTCTGTCAGCCTCCATCAGGCCTGCCAAACAAGAAACGTCCAGGCCTGCTACACCAAGAATATCCAGTTCCCGACTGCCTACCAGAGACTTGCTGCACAGGAAACATCTATATTAGTCCTGCCTTCCTGATACCTGCTACACCAGGACCATCCAGGGACAACCAGATTGCTATAGACCCAAGTAAGAACACAAAGAACAAGAGCCAGGGCAACATGGCAACTTTGGAGCAAAGCTGCCCCACTACAGCAAACCTTGGATATCTTACACAACTGAAGCACAAGAAAATGACCTTATATCCAACCTTACTAAGATGATAGATGCCTTTAAATAAGAAATGAATAAATCCCTCAAAGAAATACAAGAAAATACAATCAAACAAGTAGATGTCTTTAAAGAAGAAACTAATAAATCCCTGAAATAAACACAGGAAAATATAATTCAACAGGTAAAAGAAATTAATAAAACTGTTCAAGACCTGAAAATGGAAATAGAAGCAATAAAAAAAGCAATCTGAGGGAATCCTGGAGATGGAAAACCTAGGACAGGAACAACAGACACAAGTATCACCAACAAAATACATGAGATGAAAGAGAAAATCTCAGGAGTAGAAGATAAGATAGAAGAAACTAATATATCAGTCAAAGAAAATTCCTGACACAAAACATTCAGGAAATCTGGGATATGATAAAGAGACCTAACCTAAGACTAATAGGAATAGAACAAGGTGAAGAGTCCCAGCTCCAAGGACCAGAAAAGATTTTCAACAAAATCATAGAAGAAAATTTCTCCCAATCTAAAGAAAGAGATGCCTATAAACATACAAGAAGCTTACAGAACATCAATTAGATTAGACCAGAAAATAAAATCCTTCTGCCACATAATAATCAAAACACAAAATCTACAGAATGAAGGGGAAGCTTAAGGGTTCTTTGGGAAGTCGGTTAAATGGTGTTTTGCTGAGGCAAACACATGAAGGAACGTTTCATTAAAGTGAACACAGATGTGAAAGCCTAAGGCCGACTCATGAAGGAATGTTTCGCTGAAGAAGACATAGGAGAGAGGATGTTCTGCTAAAGCAAGCCCATGAAAGGACACATGATGAAGGATTCTTTGCTAACAACATACATGTATTGGTCCACCTTACATTGCTTAGTTGAGCTGCATTTGTTGGGACACCATCGAGAGAAATGCACGAAAAAAGCTTCTGGTGGTGTACTGCAGTTTCTTGCTGCTTCCAAGACTGATTGGATGCATGTGCTGAGGCAAGGAATGCGGAGGACACGTGATGTTTGGAGGGTATAAATGTCTCCACAGAGTGACGAAGACAGAGCTTGGCTTGCTGATACAGCTAGCTGTGCAACACTTGTAGGTTGGGTTAGCAAGCAGTAACAAGCCCTAGCAGAGACAGCCGAGCCTCAGCCTCAGCTCGAGTCAGCAGGAGGGACCAGGAGGAACACCAGAAGTTCTAGGCTGTATCTCTCTCAGGGAAGTAAAGACTAGTGTGAACAAGAGCCCCCACAAGCCGCTAACCTGTGTACTGAACTGCTGATTTCCAGACAACACAGAAGGGAATTGCTCCAAACAAAACTTTCTAAACAGGTCCACTTCCCCTGTATTCTTTCTTTTCCACTACTTCTGGTGGGTGGTAGGTTACAAGGAAGGTTAAAGTGTTTAGGAATCACCATTAAAAATAAGGTTAGAAAAATTAAAGTTACAACAGAACAAAGAAAGAATATTAAAAAGCTGCAAGGGAAAGGGGCCAGGTAACATAAAAGGCAGACCTATCAGAATTATACCAACTTCTCAACAGAGACTCTAAAAGCTAGAAGAGCCTGGACAGATGTCTTACAGCCTCTAAGAAACAACAGATGCCAACCTAGACTACTATACCCAGCAAAACTCTCAATCACTATAGATGAAGAAAATAAGATATTCCCAGATGAAACCAAATTTAAACAATATCTATTCACAATTCCAGGCTACAGAAAATACTTGAAGGAAAACTACAAACCAACAAGGTTAACTACACACAGGAAATGAATAACTCTACACTAGTGAAACACACACACACACACAAAATCACCACCAATATTAAAATAACAGGAATTAACAATTGCTAGTCATTAATATCTCTTAACATCAATGCAATCAAGTCCCCAGGAGAAAGACATAAGCTAACAGAAATGGATACAAAAATAAGATGCATCACTCTGCATTCTTCTACATACAAGAAACACACTTCAGCAATAAAGATAAACATTACCTCACAGTAAAGAGCTAGAAAAAAAGTTTTACGAGCGAACAGACCCAAGAAGAAAGCTAGAGTAGCCATTATCATATCTAGTAAAATAGACTTTCAATCAAAATAAATCAAAGAAGATGGGGAATGATACTTCCTACTTATCAAAGGAAAAATCCACAAAGATGACATCACAATTCTGAACATACATGCCCCAAAGGCAAGGGCACCCACATTCATAAAAGAAACAAACATTACTAAACCTTAAACTGTACATCAAACCCCACACATTAATCATGAGACTTTGACACCCTACTCTCACCAATGGACAGGTCATCTAGACAGAAACTAAACAGAAATAATGAAAGTAATAGAGGTTATGAATCAAATGGACTAACAGATATCTATAGAGCCTTTTACCCAAATACAAAAAAATACACCTTCTTCTCAACACCTCAGTGAACCTTTTCTAAATTTAACCATATAGTTGGTCACAAAGCAAGCCTCAACAGATACAAGAAAATTGAAATACCTCCTTATATCTTATCAGATAACCATGGATTAAGCTTGGACTTCAACAACAGAAACAACAGAAAGCCTACAAACTCATGGAAGCAGAACAATTCTCTACTCAATGATCATGGGATCAGAAGAGAAAGAAAGAAAGAAAGAAAGAAAGAAAGAAAGAAACTAAAGACTTTCTAGAATTTAATGAAAATGAAAGTACAATACACCCAACCATATGGGACACAATGAGAGCAGTGCTAGGAGAAAAAGTTCAAAGCACTAAAGTGTCTTCATAAAGAAATTAGAGAGTTCTCATACTAGCAATTTAAAAGTACACCTGAAAGCTCTAGAAAAAAAAGAAGCAAAACCCCAAGAGGAATAAATGGCAGGAAATGAACTCAGGGCTGAAATCAATCAATTAGAAACAAAGAGGACAATACAAAGAATCAAAACCAAGAGCCGCTGCTTTGAGAAAATCAACAAGATAGACAAACCCTTAGCCAAACTAACTAAAAGCAGGAAGACAGTACTCAGATTAACAAAATCAGAAAAAAGAAAGGAGACATAACAATAAGGAAATTCAAAGAAAAATTAGGTTTTACTTCAAAAGCATATATTCCACAAAATTGAAAAATCTATTTGAAGTACATGGCTTTCTAGATAGATACCACTTACCAAAGTTAAATAAAGAGCAAGTAAGCTATTTAAACAGTCCTATAACCCCAAGGAAATACAATCAGTCATTAAAAGTCTCCCAACCAAACAACAACAACAAAAAAAAAAAAACAAAAACAAAAACACACACACACACAAAAAAAAACAAAACCCAGAACCAGATTGTTTTAGCACAGAATTCTATCAGACTTTCAAGGAAGAGCTAATATCAATACTCCTCAAACTACTCCACAAAATAGAAACAGAAGGAACGTTGCCAAACTCATTCTGTGAGGCCACAGTCACCCTGATACCTAAACCACACAAAGACCCAACAAAGAAAGAGAATTACAGACCAGTTTCTTTGAGGATATTTGTGCAAGGATACTCAATAAAATACCCACTAAGCAAATTCAAGAGCATATGAAAAGCATCATCTACCATGAACAAGTAGGCTTTATCCCAGAGATGCAGAAATGGTTTAATATATGAAAATCCACCAATGTAATCCACCATATAAACAAACTGAAATAAAAAAAATCACATGATAATCTCACTAGATGTTAAAAATGCTTTTGACAAAATCCAACATTCCTTCATGTTAAAAGTCTTGGAGAGATCAGGGATATAAGGCACATGTCTAAACATAATAAAATCAATATACAATAAGCCAATAGTCAACATTAAACTAAATGAAGAAAAATGTAAAACAATTGCACTAAAATCAGGGAAAATACAAGGCAGCTCACTCTCCCTATCTACTTGACATAGTATTTGAAGTTCTAGCTAGAGCAATAAGACAGCTAAAGGAGATCAAGGGGATAGAAATTGGAAAGGAAGAAGCCAAAGTATCACTACTTGCGAATGTAATGATACTATACAGAAGTGACCCCAAAAATACTACCAGAGAAATCCTACAACTGATAAACAACTTCAGCAAAGTGGCTGGATACAAAATAATCTCAAAAAAAAAAAAATCAGTAGCCCTCCTTTATATAAACAATATATGGGCTGAGAAATTAATTATGGAAACAGCACCTTTTACAATAGCCACAAATAATATAAAATAGTGTAACTCTAATCAAGCAAATAAAAGACCTATATGACAAAAACTTCAAGTCTCTGAAAAAAGAAATTGAGGAAGATATCAGAAGATGGAGAGATCTCTCATGCTCGTGGATTGGTAGGATTAACATAGTAAAAATAGCCGTCTGACCAAAAGCAATCTACAGATTCAATGCAATTCCCATAAAAATTCCAACACAATTCTTTACAGACCTTGGAAGAGAAATTCTCAACTTCATATAGAAAAACAAAAACCCAAAATAGCTAAAACCATCCTGTACAATAAAAGAACTTCAGGAGGTGTCACCATCCCCAACTTCAAGCTGAACTACAGAGCAATAGTAATAAAAACTGCATAGTATTGGCTTAAAAACAGACAGGTTAATCAATGGAATAGAGTCAAAGACTCTGAAATAAACCCACATACCTATGGACACTTGGTATTTGACAATGAATACAAATCCATTCAATGGGAAAATGAAATCGTTGTCAACAAATGGTGCTTGTCTAACTGGATATCTGCATGTAAAAGAATGCAAATAAACCCATATCTATCACTTTGCACAAAATTCATGTCTGAGTGGATCAAAGACCTCAAGATAAAACCAGACACTAAATCTAATATAAGAGAAAGTGGGGAACAGCCTTAAGTTCATTTGTGCAGGAGAAAACTTACTGAACAAAACACCAATAGCTCAGGAACTAAGATGAACAATTATTAAACTGTTCATCATGAGCCTGAAAAACTTCATGAAACAGAAAAGCTTTTACGAGACTAAGTTCACCATCAGTAGGACAAAACGGCAACTTACATAATGGGAAAAGATCTCCTCTAACCCTACATCCAACAGAGGATCAGTATCCAAAATATATAAAGAACTCCAGAAGTTACACACCAATAAACCAAATAACCCAATTTAGAAGTGAGGTACAGGGCTAAACAAAGTCTCAACAGAAGAATTTTGAATGGCCAAGAAGCACTTAAAAGAAATGTTCAACATCCTTAGGCATCAGGGAAATGTAAATCAAAATGACTCTGAGATTCCATCTTACACCTGTCAGAATGGCACATGCTAGCAAGGAAGTGGAGCAAGGAGAACACTCCTCCACTGCTGATGGGAGTACAAACTTGTACAGCTCCTTTGGAAATCAATTTGGTGTTTTCTCAGAAAAGTGGGAATAATTCTATCTCAAGGTTCAGCTATACCACTCCTAGGCATATATACAAAAGATGCTCCACTCTACCACAGGAAAACTTGCTCAACTATGTTCATAGCAGCTTTATTCATAATATCCAGAAACTGGAAACAATCTAAATGTTCCTCAACCAAAGAATGGATAAAAGAAATGTAGTGCATCTGCACAATGAAGTACTATTCAGCTATTCAAAACAAAGACATCATGAAATTTGCAGGCAAATGGATGGAACTTGAGAGTATCATCCTGAGTAAGACAATGCAGACCCAGAAACACATATGGTATGTACTCACTTATAATTGGACATTAGTCATAAAGTGCAGGATATCCATGATGTAATCCACAGACCCAAAGAAACTGGGTAATTAAGAAGGACCCTAGGGAGGATGTGTGAATCTCACTCAGAATGGGAAATAAAATAATCATCAGAGGTGGATGGAGAGAGGGAACTGGGAGAGAGGGGCTGAAGAGGGGTATGGGGAAGTTGATCAGAAGTTGGGGGAGGATGCCTTAGATGGTGGGTGACTCTAAAGAAACAGCATTTTCCAAACACAACATGATACACATATGAACTCCCAGAGACTGTGACAGCAGCACCTGTTGTAAAGGGAGGTAAAACATTCCATCCTTCTGGAAAGCTTAGGAAGTCAACAACCCAATACCTCCAGGAAGACCTTCAAACTGAACAGATTCACTACAAAGTGGGCTCCATGTTCTGTTCTCTTCTGTCTCTTTCCTCTCCCTCTCCCTCACTCTGTATGTGTATGTGTGTGTGTGTGTCTGTGTGTGTGTCTGTATGTGTGTGTGTCTGTGTGTGTGTGTGTCTGTGTGATATACATATATCCAAAATCCAACAAAAAACTCAAGTTAAAAACTGAAAAGAAAAAGACAGCATAGAAATCTCAGCAATCTAGGAACATTACCATTCTAAAATACTTTCCTTAATCTCATTTATCTATTTACTTATTTCTTTATGCCTAGAATATAGAGGGACTTATTTTACCCAGATTGTGTCATGCCCGATATACAAGGTTCAACCTTCTGGGTCTTGTTTATGTCCCTTATAGTAACATGATTGTTTTTCTGTGTTTGTAAATATTAACATGGTTTTTAGGAGCTACCATGTAATCCATGATACTGCTAAGCTACAACCTACCTACCTGTTAACTGTGTCTGGGAGTTTTAATGGCTTCTCTCAATTTTTAAATGCACTGCCTTCTCTTGGGGTTTGAGAAGCCAAGTAGGTACTGTGTCTGTAATCTGAAGTCTCTAGAGGTTAGGGTCACACGTGCTGTACTTGGTTCCACCTGTGCAGGCTGGAGCTCGGTATTATTAAACAACATGTTGCCAACTTGGCCTTTACCCAGAATAAGTCTGACCTGGCATCAAAACTAACACTAAACCATGATGATCCGCACCCAGCAGGAATGTCTTCGTGCTAGTGATCGGAGTTGCTGCAGTAAACATGCTTCTCTCTTCAAGTAACAAATCAGTGTTGTGGCATACCCCAAATCTCTAACCTTAGAAGAAAGAAAATCAACATATGCAATGCAGAGTTCTAAATGAGACTTTGGGGAATCTCAATAGGAACATATTCTGTGCATTCTCTAGTCACTTGTTTCCCGTCCTAATTAGGAGAAAAAATTGCATGTGCACTCATAAGCAATGAACAGAAGAGGCTGTTTGAAGGACAGGAAACACACATGGCAAGGCAATCAGGTTGGTGCACCTCCAAAGCAGCCTGTTTGGGAACCTCAGACAAGACTCCCCCCACTACAGGGCTCGCTCTCCATCCTTTGTTCTTTTTTTTTTCTTTTTTTCATACTTTATTTACATTTCAAATGTTTTCCCCTTTCCAGATCTCCCCTTTGGAAACTCCCCATTTCCTCGCTCTCCCCCTGCCACTATGGGGGTATTCTCCCACCCACCCACTCTTGTCTTCCCTCCTTGGCATTCTCCTACACTGGGGGATCTAACACCCTCAGGCCCAAGGGCCTCTCCTCCCCCTGACGGATAACAAGACCCTCCTCTGCCGCATTTGTGGCCAGCATCATGGGTCTCTCCATGTGTATTCTTCAGTTGGTGGATCAGTCTCCAGAAGTATCAGGAGGTCAGGCCAGTTGCCACTGTTGCTGCCTCCCTGGGGATGCACACTCCCTCAGCTCCTTCAGTCCCTTCTCCAACTCCTCCATCTTTTGTTCTAATTTCAGGGTTGCTCAGTCAAATCCCCAGGTAGGTAGCAGCTGGATTTCCCAGAAGGTCAGGGAGCAATGTTTCTAATTACTGGACTCAGAATTAAAGGGAGATAAACATTTTTTAAATGGTGATGGTAAAGGCAAGACTTCATCTGAGGGTGTAGCTTAGTGTACTATTTAAGCAGTGCTTTAAGCGGAGTGTGAGTGATGTTTCCCTGGGATAGTCATGGACTCCAGAAGCTTCCTTCAAGGCTGTCAGTTCGGGTATTCTCATATGTGTTACATTTCTTCTCTTCTCACTTATGTTCCATATTCTAAACAAAACTTATTCGTTCTGAATTCATCTTAATCTTCCTATCTTAATGCTGCAGGAGACACACGGTACTGCGTCTGTGGTCTCTAATGTGTTCATTAGTTGAAACAGTAAAGTAAGTTTGTATTTTTTTAAAAAAAAAAATCTATCGTAGAAGTTGGCAAGGTGGCTCAGCTGGGAAAGTGGTTGTCATGTGACCCTAGAACCTGAGTTCCGTTTCCGAAGCCATATAAAGATGGAAGGAGAGAACCAGCTCCACAAAGTTAGCCTCTAGCTTCATCAGGACCACTGTGGCACACACAAATCAATACCCACACAGCACACACACAAAGATACACTTCTAAAATCTAAAGAAAATTTCTATTTTAAAGGTGCTACTGAGAGAAAATGAAGCAGTAGAAAGGGAGAGAGAAGGCAGGATAATGAAACCTCTACATTCAGAAAGCAGACCGGGTGGGGCAGGACCTGTCAGGCAAGAAGAAGGGAACCAGTAAGAGAGTCTTTTACACCACCAACCTCTCACACTTCCGGTGGGTAAATTTGGTGGTAGGGGGAGTTTCCGTGCATCAAGAAGACTACAACTGTGTGGCCTACAATTTTAGTCAGCTTAGCACTACTTGAAGGTAGCAGCATCAGGTCCCACAGGTCAAGGGCAGGGTCTCAGAAGACTATCTCCCACTTCAGATCCAAGTGCAAATAAGAGCAAAGTCTAATGGTATGTATAGAAGAAATGAAACCATTTCTTTATATGCTAACCAAAAATTACTTTAGCTTGAAAACTTGGTGGCATACTATATAAATGGGGTGTGTGTGTGTGTGTGTGTGTGATATGCCTACAGAAAACTTACTCATAATAAATTTTATTAAGATCATTTTAATAAATAAATGCAACTGTGAAGGAAATAATACAATGTATCAAAGAAGATTTGGATAGAAAAAGCATATGACTCCCCCTCCTCCCCAGATTGATGTCCGAGAACCAGGTTGTAGTCTGATGACGTGTGTATGTTCATGGCATGTGCCGTGGTCTGAGTTCATATCCGTGGGCCAGGCTGCCCCTGGGGACCAATACTATTGTGAGTACCCTGCACTGCCGCTTGAGACTGCAGTGGTGACCAGATCGGGCCATGTCTGGGTCCATGGCCTTAAAGTGTCTGGGTCTGTGTTGATGGTCATGGCCTGAGCTACCACCAAAGGCCATACAGATGTCTGTAGTCTGTGCTGCAGCCTGAATCCACACTGATGTCCAAAGGCAATGCTATTGTTGGGGACCTCATCAATGTGGGTGGCCATTGCCACGTGAGTCCATGGTGATGTCCAGGCTTGTCTGTGCTGCCTCTGAGGGTCATGCTGGGTCTATTGTCTTAACTGGGTTTGTGTTGGTATCTGTGGCCTTATGTTGCCACTGAATGCCAGTTGGAGGTCTGTGGTTTATGCTGCTGCCGGAAGCCACATTGATGTCTGTGATCCCAGCTGCATCAGAGGCCGTTGTCCTGGTCCTTTGCTCTACTGCAACCAGGAGCCCTGTTTGTGGTCTTGCTAAGGCCAGAAACCACATGGAAGTCTATAATCCATCCTCCTGTGATGCATAAGGAGAAAATAAGCTACTTCCACAGTGATATCAATAACTTCAGACACTCAGTTGAGAAAGAGGAAGACTTCTGTAATACCTCCACACTCACCCCCAAAATACTAACAGCATAGACAGGAAGCCAACAAAGAGAACTCTTAAATACTGTGATAGGATACTGGGGTGTTGCCCTCCACAGAAGATTACTTCCAGGAGAGATGTGGGAAGGGAGGCACTCAGTTCTATTTAGGGTGCCGGCCACCCCAGTGAGTCTACAAATTGGACTTTTTTTTCTGGGGAGAGTTATTAAGTGCAGGGGGTGGAGACAGGGAAGGACTGGGAATTGAATGTGATAGGGATATGTGATGTGGGATCCCCAAAAGAATTAATAAAAATATTATATTGGGAAAGAACATAGAAAGAAAAATAATTCAAATTAAAACATTTACATCCCTATTTTATGGCCTCATCTGTTTATTCAAAAGTACTTATGTCTTTACTATGCAAGTCTTTTACTTTCTTCGTTAGACTTTCCCTAAGATATTTTACATTTTTGAGGCTTTTATAAAAGGTATCATTTCTCTGGTTTCTTTCTCAGTTCTTTTGTCCTTTGTATATAGGATAGCTGCTGACTTTTATGAGCTAACTGTATCCTACTACTTTGTGAAAAGTTTTTATCAGCTGTAGAAGTTTCCCAGTGGAGCTTTTGGGTCTTTTCTGTATAAAATCAATTCATCTACAAATAAAGATACTTTGACTTCTTCCTTTCCTGTTTCTAGCCACTTGATCTCCTTCTGTTGATTTATTTCCCTAGCTAAAACTTCAAGTACCGTACTAATCAGATATGGAGACAGTGGACATCCTTGTCTTGTTTCTGAATTTAGTAGAAGTGATATTGACTGTAAAGTTGTTGCAAAGTGCCCTTATTATGTTGAGGTATGTCCCTTGAATCTCTGGTCTTTCCAGAGTTTTTATCACAAAGGGGTGTTGAGTTTTGTCAAAGACCTTTTCTACATCTAATGAAATAGTCATGTGGACAGTCTTTCAGCCTGATTGTATGCAGAGTTGTATTTATTAACTTGAATATGTTGAACTATCCCTCCATCTCTGGGATGAAGCCTGCTTGATTATGGTGGAGGATCCTGTTTTGATTTCCTACATGAATTTCATGTGAAATTCTTCAATGAGTTTGACAGGAATGGTAACTGTTTAAAGCTTTTCCACATGGTTGCACACGTAAAGCTGATCTCCAGGGTGAGCTCTCTCATGAACATCCTGCCAACTGGAAGTGGTGATGGCTTTGGCACATTGCTAACACTGCTAAGATTCCTTACCAGTGTGAGATCTTTTATGCTTGATAAAATGACAATAACAAAGAAAGTTTTTCAGTGTTTTACAAAGGAGGGGTCTCTGCAGTGTAAATGGTTTTCTCCCAACATATTTTTATTAATTATTTGAGAATTTCATACAATATACCCCAATCACATTGGCTTCCCATTCCTACCATGTCCGCCCTCCCACTCTTGTGCTCCCTCCCCCAAAATAATAAATAAATAAAACAAAAGGCAAAAAAATAAAAACAAAACCTACCAAGTACAATTTGTGTTGCCCATGTACTTCCTGAAGTATGGTCAAACTCCCAGTGGCCATCCTTAGAGAATACTGACTCTTACCCTCACACTTCACACCCCACATCCTACCAGAAGCCACCAACTATGAAGAGCTACACTTCAGTACCTTTATCACAGTTTTTCAGGGTCCTCTTCAGTAGTTTCCTGTCCAGATTCTTTGGGGCGGGGGGATTGGAGGGGCGGGATGTCACAGACACCTTCAATATCTCTCATTCTCAATTATGAGTCGGGAGCCATCAATATCATTACAAAAGAAGTTTCCTTGCCCACAGCAACCTGTGGCAGCGCAGAGCATGGACTTCCACATGGTTTTAGGCAGCAGCATGGATTGTGGACTTCAACATGGTTTCTGATGGCAGTTTGGATCATGAACATGGACCTGGTTTCTGGAAGCAGCATGGATGACAGACATCAACACAGCCCTCAGGAGCAGCACAAAACACAGAAGTCTTTCAAGAAGATTGTTTTTCAGTTGTCCCAGAGATACCATGCCTCTGCAGGATCGTCCTCTGCAGCAGTCTCCCTGAGAAGCATCTTGTGTCTCTAAGACTCCTTGGAGTGGCCCCACAATCCTAAGAGTGGTGGTGGCTGCTGCCATCTTGAATTTCCGAGAATGTTTTTATTAATCTTGTGCTAAGTGAAACATTGTGAAAGCTTTCCCACAATGCTTAAACGTGGAGTAGCTGAAGGCTTTTGCCCAATGCTTCCATGCGTGAGTCTTCCCCTTCTGAACGAAATCTTTCATGCCTGGTAAGATCACTAGACAGAGTGAACCGTTTCTTTCCCACATGTTTTATACACGATCATTTCTCTCCAGAATGAATTTTTTTCATGAAAGCTATGGCAAGGGGAACTGGTGAAGGTTTTGCCACGATGTTTACATGCATGAGGCTTTTTTTAGGTTTTCCAGTTAGTGGAGTACAGTTTTTTAAAGTATGTCCATGGAATTCTCTGTATTTCCTTTATGTCTAGTGTAACATCTTAAGTTTCACCTCTAACCTTATTAGTTTGTCTGAGCATTTGTCAATCTCATTGATTTTCCCAAAGAACCATTCATTTCATGTATTCTTTCTACTGTTTTTTTGTTTGTTTCTATTTCACTCTATTTCAACTCTGAGTTTGACTATTTTTTGCTTCTACTCTTTTGGTGGTGTTATTTCTTCTTGTGTCCTAGAGCTTTCAGGAAGGTCACTAACTTATTAAGATGAGGTCTCTCCAATTTTAGATGTAGGACCTCAGACCTTTGGGTAAGTTGTGTTTCATCCAACTCTAGAAGGGTTTTAATCTTCTGATTGACCCATTTTTCATTCTGTGGTTAATAGTTTAGTTTCTTGAGTTTGTATACTTTCAGTGGTTGCTGATAGCCAGCTTTAATCTCTGGTGGTCAGATAGGATGTAGGGTGTTATTTCAATTGTCTTCTACCTCTTAAGACTTGTTTTGTGTCCTTCTATGTGGTCAATTTTGGAGAAATTTTCACTAGCTACTGAAAAGAAAATATATTTTTTGTGTTTGGGTGAAATATTCTATGGATATCTACTAAGTCTGTTTGATTAATGATGTTATTTAACCCGACATTTCTCTGTTTAGTTTTTAAACCTGTCTGTTGGGGAGAGTGTGGTATTGAAGGTGCTTGTTATTACTATGTGAAGGTCAGTCAATATGTGAGCTTAGCTGCAGTAGTGTTTCCTGTATGAACTTGGGTCCCCTTGTGTTTAGTACATATTTCTTAGAACTGCAATAGCCTCTTGGTGTTTTGTTTTTGTTTTTGTTTTTGTTTTTCCTTTAATGAGTGTGTGGTTTCTTTCCCTATCCCTTCTGATTAGTTTTGATTTGAAGTATATTTTGACATATATTAAAATGACTATGCTTGCTTGCTTCTTTGGTCCATTTGTTTGGAATATGTTTTTCATCCTTTTACCCTGAGGTATTCTTGATAGTGACATGTGTTTCTTGGATGCAGCAGAAAGATGAATCCTGTTTTCTAATCCTGTTAGCCTGTGTCTTTTTATTGGGTAATTGAGACCACTGATACTGAGAGTTATCAATAAACAGCATTTATTGATTCCTGGGTTTTTATTATTATAGTGTGGATTTTTCCCCATCTTTCAACTTGCTGGGCTGGAATTATCTATTCATTTTGTTTCCTGGAGTGTGATTAATCTCTTCAGACTGAAGTTCTCTTTCTAGTGCCTTCTATGAAGCTAGATTGGTAGATAGAAATAGCTTAAATTTGGTTTTATTGTGGAATGTGTTTCTTCCTCTGTCAATTGGGATTGTGTAATAGGTTCACATATCTTAGCACAACTGACACCATGTTGAAGGCACCATTCTGACTTTAAAACATAGCATATAGACCCCAACACTTACTAAAATGAGAAAAATACAGTAGTAGTAGTAGTAGTAGTAGTAGTAGTAGTAGTAGTACTAGTAATAGTAGTAGTAGTAGTTTGAACAAGAATAGCTCATCCATTTGAATGCTTTGTCACCAGGGAGTGGCTCGATTTGAAAGGATTAGGAAGGTGGCCTTGTTGGAGGAAGTGTGTCACTGGAAGTGGGTTTTGAGGTTTCAAAAGTCCATGCCAAGCCCAGAGTCTCTCTCTCCCTGCTGCCTGGGGATCCAGATGTAGAACTCTCCGCTACTTCTCCACTACCATGTCTGCTTGTGTGCCACTATGCTTCCCACCATGGACTAAGCCTCTGAAGCTGTAGCAAACCTCCAACTAAATGCTTTCTTTTATAGGAGTTGCCTTGTCATGGTGTCTGTTCATAGCAGTAGAATACCTACTAAGACAAAGATCGAATCCATCAAAGATGTTGTTGTCTTAAGATCCAAGAAAATACCCTAGATGTACAAACATTGCTTTTTGGCTTCTGTAATTTTGCTTCTTACTAATTGTTCTTGTGAGGTGTGTCACCAGGATGTAATTTTGTACATAAAAGACAAAGAACGGTGAGGCTTGGGGCTGCAAGATTTGGGCAAGTTCCCCATGCAGCCACCACCAGCAATACAGACTGGCAATAAAGATTAAAGCTATTCAGCTTCAAGAGAGTGTATTCTCTGGTGGATTAACCTGACAACAATGGATAGTTTGCTTGGTATGGTAGTCTGGGCTGACATCTATGGTTTCTCAGAGTTTGTAGAATATCTGTCCAGGACTTTTTGTCTTTTAGAATCTCCACTAATAAGTCAGGTGTAATTCTAATAGGTCGGCCTTCATATGTCACTTGGGCTTTTTTCCTTACAGCTTTTAACATTCTTCTGTACATTTAGTGTTTTGATTATTTTGTGCTGAAGGACTTTCTTTTCGGATTCAGTCTATTTGGTGTTCTGTACACTTCTCTTATCTTGATAGGCACCTCTTTCTTTAAGTTGGAGATACTTTCTTCTATGATTTTGCTGAAAATATTTTCTGTGCTTTTGACCTGGGTTTCTTCTCATTTCTCTATCCCTATTATTCATAAATTTGGTCTTTCCATAGTGTCACAGATTTCCTGGATTCTTTGTGCCTAGATTATTTTTTGTCCATTTCTTCTACCTTGCCTTTAAATGCCTGAGATTCTCTCTTCTTTGTCTTCTATGTCTATCGGTAAGGCCACTCAGGTTTTTATTTGACATTCTAAAGTTTTATTACAAGTTTTATTTCAGTTTGGGTTTTCTTTAATGATTCTATTCTTTGTTAAATTTTTCTTTAATGTCTTGAATTGTTTTCATTTTTGCTTAACTGTTTATTTGTGCTTTCATTGGGGGATTTATTCATATCCTCTTTAAGGTCCTTGCACATATTCATAATTGCTGTTTTGAAGACCCTGCATTGAACTCCAGATATATTGCATTTCTCAGAGCCTGTCCAATGTTTGGCTGTCCATGTTTGTGCTATTACACTGGGGTCTAGTCATTTGGAGTAATAATGTTTGAGATGTTTCTTGGTTTCAGTATCTACTTTTATCTTTGTTAGGTGGGTTTTTCATTCTTTGATGCTGCTGCCCTCTCTGGGTCTTAGGGAAGTGTGATAGCTATAGAGTCCCCGGTAGAGAGTGCTTCTACAGGTCAGCCAGTTATGAAAACAGAGATGGGTTAGTAGGAAAAACTGAGAGGATCTGCAGGGGAGTGCCAGCTATGGTTCACACTAAGAGGCAGGGTCCCCAGGGGATGGAGGTAAGGTAGGAAGAGGGGCTCCTGCAAGCAGGACAAAGAATAGAGCTGAAGAAACAAGGATGAAAGTGCTGGGGAACCCTGGGTCCATACCCAAGAATGGCAGTAGAGTGGGTGGAGGGCCTCCTGAAAGCAGGAGCAACTGGACAGAGCGTAAATCCATAGAGAGTGTAATGGAGGAGAGGAATGATTATGATAATCACCTACCTGAGCTCCAGCCCAGTGTGACCACTGGGTACCTGGGAGAAAGTGCTTTTGTGGTTAGCCAGGTGGCACAAAGGAATAAATACGGGCTACAAGAGAGGGCTGAGAGGATCAACAGAAATGTCAGAGCTGGTTTGGCACAGTGGTGGAGTCCTCAAGGAGTGGCAGTGGGATGGGAGGGAGGCTCCTGTGAGCACACTGATGTAGAACAAAAAATAAATCTAGAACAACAGGAATAATAGGTCTACACCAAAAGGTGGAGTTCCCGGAGGCTTTGTATGGGATAGTTTTAAGTACAGCTGTTTTTAAAAGGACTATAGATTCAATTACTATAAAATACACACCTTGAACTCTCCTGATTTTCAGATTTTTATTTATAGCACCCTCTAGATTTCTTCCTGGAATCCCTTAGGCACCTATGACTTAACGTGTCCTAAACTGACCTCTGTATCTTGCTTAATATCCCATTTCATCATCTCTAACTCCACTGTTCATTCAGATGGGCAAGATGCAAACCTGAGAATGACCACACACACACACATACACACACACAAACGTACATATACACAGACATATGCACACACACACAAACACACACATACACACATATATACACACACATGCACACACACACACATACACACACATGTACACAAACACACACACAAACACACACACATACACACAGACACACATACCACAAACACACACACACATACATACACACAGATACACACACATACACACATACACATACATATACACACATATGCACACACACAGACACACATACACACATACCACAAACACACATACATACACACAGATACACACACATACACACACACAGATACACACACATACACACACATATACACACACATGCACACACACACATATGCACACACATGCACACACACACACAGACACACATACCACAAACACACACACAGACACACAGACACACAAACACACACATACACACACACATACATACACACAGATACACACACATACACACAGACACATATACACATACATACACACAGATACACACACATACACACAGACACACACACAGATACACACACATACACACAGATACACACACACACACACAGGCATGCACACACACACACTGCAGACCTCTGCTCTTCATGGAGCCACTGTTTGAAACCAGGCCATCCTTAGGATTCTGCTCTTCCAGACTTCACTCCATGCTGTTGAAGCCATCTTCCCGAAAGCAGGCTGGATCCTAGATACCTTTCCTCTACCACTGTCTGTGGTTTCTTTTTGCCTTCTTTTTTACTCCTTAAGTCAAATTTTTATCTCACACATATATGTTCATTTGTAAATAATACAAACATGTAGGACAGTATAGTCACATATTATACACATAAAAATATCAAGAAATGTAAAATTGGAAGTCTGAAATGAAAATGAAGTAAATCCTATTTTGAATGCTATTTCTTGGTGCGGAGATAAAATCTCCTAAACATCTATCACCTAAACATTGTTTGATTGTTTGGGTTAATAGGTTTCAAAATCTTGGAAGTTCTTATTCCCTTGTTTGAGACCCAGTGTCTTCCTAAGCAGTCAGAGTTGACATCAAATTCATGACATTGCCTCCAACTTGAGATTCTCCAGCCTCAGGCTCCTGAAGACTGGGGTGACAGGCATGCTTCACCGTGCATGGCTAATTTGGGGAAATTGCATTGTGATAAAGTCATTTAACAAATATGAGTGACTGTGCTTAATGTCAATGCTTAGCGTGATGGCTCCGAGAACCTCTGTGTGTGCTTCCCGTGGAGCCACACGTGCAAAGGAAGGGAGGATTTGATTGGGTGAAATTATAATTTTTTTTAGTTTTCAAAGGCACTCCCAGGACTCAACGGTCTTTTGTGGGAATTTCCTAATGTTCATACTGTTCCAGTATCTTTGGTCAGTTTAAATGATCTATTCTTTACAGGTTGAGTTGGTCAAACTAGACAATGTAATGAGTAGATCTATTTAAGTACATTTACATAGCGGATGAATGAGAGTCTCCTTTAAGAATTAGCAGAGAATTGGGAATCTCCCTTGAGGCTGTGATTCTAACGCTCCGCTCCCTTTGGAATTCCTTGAGCTTGGTAAGTTCCTCTGTGGATCTGCACACCAACCAAGTCAGGGCTAGTATCAGCCTATGCTACTAACTGGTAAAGCTTAAGTCCTCTCAACAAATTAATGGATTAACTGAGCCTCTGCCTTTAATGTGCACTGTGATAAGACAGTTCTGGTCTTGGTCCCTACTGCTCCTCAGGCTATGGCAGGAGGATGCTGAGTTCGAGGCCTGCTTGAGCTACACAGGAGACTTAAAGCCAAATCGAGTGACTTAGCAAGACCTGTCTCAAAAGAAGATAAGCAAAGGACAGGGGGCCAGGGTTGGGGTTGGGTGGTAGAGTGCTTGTCCAGCATGTGCAACGTTCTGGGTGTTATCCTAGAACTGGAAACAAAGTGGGGGCAGGGAAGGTAAAAGAAAATCAAACAGGATAAATGGATTGCCTTTGGCCATATCTGTTCTATGCAGCATTAGAAATTATGTACCACCTTAATTCTTTGTATGTGAATTATTTCCAGCTTGTCATAAAATGATAAGCACTTCTGTCACAGAATGGCATTTGATTCATTGGTATACTTTCAACAAAGCCTATGTTTCATAAACACATTATATAATGGGCATATTCCTCTTCCACTGTTTCTTTATGGAGGCAGCAGGCTTGGCTAATAAGTAAAGCTAGAAACCGGGGAGACTTACAACACTCTTTGGGCAGCTCACAAATATCTACCAGGGATCCACTTGTGCTTTGGAGTTGGTGGGTTTTTATTGTAACTCACAGGGACTAGGTGCTTCACAGGTCACCAGGCAGTGATCCCTGCAAGCTGTCATCCATCTTGGCACTGTTACCATCCATCTTAATAAACACCATCAGAGCTTGGTAATGAGCACTTCCATCTCAGGCTTACATGCTATTAGCCATGTATTTATAAGTGGTTCTCTGTGGCATTATCTCCTGAGGTTACAAATCATATCTAAGGCAACATTACAACTTATCATAGACTCAAGGGGGTGGGAATCAGTCAGACAGGGGCTGGGCAAAACGGTCATGACTATGTCTCCTTTAAAGTCCCTCATGTTAGATATTTGTAGAAATGTGCAGGAGAAGCTATCAATATCAGAGATGATCATTTTTTTACAAAACCGTTTATGGAGAATAGTTTTATAGAGTGCAGTCACTGACATATGTGTTTAGAGACATCACAAGATTGAAATAAAAACCATGAGTCAGTAGCCAGCAGCATATATTGTCTTCTACCTGCACTGTATTGTAGATTTTATGGCAGACATTAGTGGTTATCTCTTACGATGTATGAAGTATGGAAAGATATATGTGGCTAATTTAGCTGACTCGATCCCTTTAGCAAAACTCCCAAGTTTTCTGAAAATCATTTAATTCTTACCACTTTGTTTTCAGCCAATTTTCCTCGCTTGTGAAAAGGTCTGTTACAATGTTCCCATGACCAAGACCAGAAAAGCTTGGTCAAAGCCTTGTTCAAACAATCATTCGGATGACCTGGGATAATTTTATCCTGATTACCTCCCCCGTTTTTGTTTTAAGACTTCATTCTTTACACACATACATTCATCCAAGTTAGAAAAAAACCCATGAACCTCATCAAACTTAGAGAACCTTCTTGTGTTTCTGTAGCCTTGCACGTTTACACATTTAAGGTAGATATGCTGAGGAACCACCTTGACAGTATATCACAGATGACCACATGGCCAGTGCCTGAAGTAGATGGGTCTGACAGACCTAGACCAGACTGACAAGTGTTTTCATTTTTCTTTTCTTTTTTTTTTTTTTGTTTTTTGTTTGTTTGTTTGGTTGGTTGGTTTTTTGTTGTTGTTGTTGTTGTTTGAGACAGGGTTTCTCTGTGTAGCCCTGGCTGTCCTGGAACTCACTCTGTAGACCAGGCTGGCCTCAAACTCAGGAATCTACCTGCTGACAAGTGTTTTTCTTGCTAATATTACATCAGCAGTTTATTAACAGCCAGCCTTCCCCCCCCCCCATCTCTTCCCACCCCCAAAAAAGCCACACAGTATTGCATTCACCCAACTGGGAATTTCTGTTAACCTCTGTCATCATAGTTAAATTGTCTTCAGTTTAATTTCATCCCTAACTTTCTCTAAATAGACCGCTGTGGGTGACGTTATTATCCACAGTCACAAACATTCTATGCTTCTATTCTTTTTGCATACATAGTTCCTTAAAGTCTGAGCACAAGATAACTTCCTTTAAGCAATGAAACATGAGGAAAGACTCGTGTCATTTATCAGGGAGAGCACTCAAGTTTGCTTCCTGCTCCCTTTCCTGTGGTGTGCTCATGGAGATGACAAAGGAATTAAGCAGGCTAGGAAAAACAAGATTTTGTTACAACAGCACAGCCTGCCCTATCCTGAAGGACCCAAGTCCCTCGCCAGTTCTGTACACCCTGATCGCCCCCCTTTGCAACACAACTGCAAACAGGGCTATTACACCTGTAGTCACATCCACGTGTAAGTTGTTGATGTCACTGTTGAGGACAAATTCTAGAGAAAATACCAAGGAACAGCTGGAAGAGAATTGAGATAAATCATGCCGTCTGGATCACTAATGGAGGGTTGCCCAACACAGGCAGCTATCTTGATTTAAAACAGGGAAGAGATCCATTTTGTGAGAGGGAGATGAATCTAGAGCACACCAAAGGCTCCTGGGAAATTCTGTGGAAATGCATAGAAGTATTTGGAAGTGCAGACAGAGACTTGGGAAGAAGTTAGGGATATAGGTCTGGATTCGGGAATAACCTCCACACACTGGAAAACTGAACTCAAACATGAATTGAATTTGGGAGACAATTGGTGGAGAGAAAGGGGAAGAATTAATCTTAGAAACACCTACATTTAGTGCAGAGAGAGAGGAAGACAGGCAAGGAACGGGAAGTCTAATGACATCCCCATTCATCCTGAGAGCTGAGAATACCGAATCTTCATTAATAAAGCCATTTACATTTAAATTTCAAGGTTTTTAATGAGGAGGGAAAATGTACATCTTCTTAACAATCCATTTACTTGCTCCAATATTAAAATAGATGACCCATCCAACGGGCAGCTGGGCATTATCTGTAATGAAAAGCAAAGTGATTTTTTAATTCAATGTCTGAGAACCAATATATCACGATTTAAAGCAGAAAACGAACTTTTGGAACAAGTATGAGTCCTCTGCCCTGTGGCATTTGTTCATTTCACCAACATCTACTCACCTACATGACTGGTGTGCTGTGGGAATGGTCATTGTTGGTGGGGTGGCTACCTATTCTCACACCCCTCTGGTTACTACACTCCTTCTGCAAGCAAACTGGGCTTCGCATCGGCTGTGATGACCCCAACAGTTAATTAGCTCATACTTTCTAAATTTTGGTAGGTCAGGCACTAGGATAGATCCTGGTTTGTTCTCACTGGACCTGCAATGACCTAGCTGGTGTGTGTACGCTGTGGTGGTTATCGTCAACTCGACAAGATCTAGAATCACCTAGAAGACAAATCTCTGAGCATGTCTGTGAGACTGAATTAACCTAGGTAGGAAGATCCACCCTAAATGTGGGGAGCACTACTGCAGGGCTGTGATTCCAGAAGGAATAAAAAGGAGAGGGCAACCAGATTAACATTCCCTGCTCTCTGCCTCCTCACCAGCAGCCTCATGCTCTTGCCACTTGTTCCTTGTCACTGTGGAAAATAAACCCCTCCTCCCGTGAGTTGCATTCGATGGCATGTTCTCAAAGCAACACGGAGAATAATTAATACCAGCCCCATCTTACAGCTTGAGAGTTGGGCAGCGAGGACGCATCCAGGGTTAGCCAGTGTTAAAGAGTGTGCTGTAAACCTTATACTTAAAGTGTGATCCTTAAACAAACGTTTGCATCAAACAGGAGTTCACTAGATGCTCAGAATCTAGGTCCAAGGGTGGATCCACTGAAAACAGAATTGGTTCCTAACAAGAACCCTAGAGCATCCTTCTGCACAAGAAGTTGGATGGGTGTTGTGCTAAGTCAACCCTACAAAGACTCCATTTGATGAACACTGGGGGAGTTACGTTCTTCCCCTAAGTTAGCAAGGAAGGGTGGGGGCCGCAGGATAAGACTGACCCTGCTCTCAGAGGGCTAAAGGAAGAAGGCCCACAATTTGATTCCATGTCAGACACTGGAGAGTATTGTCAACAGCAGGGGTCGGGACCACTTCCAAGAGCAGCAGATTCTGAGCCAGGTATTGAGTCCAGAACATTTTCTTAGTTCATTTCATTAAAAACAGCTGCAGCTGTTCCAGATGGACAAGTGCCCGCATCAATCAGCTTCCGGAATGAGCATCCCCAGTCCGGAATCTATTTTCCAGCTAGAACCCGAACATCAACAGAATCAAAAGGTAGAGTTGGAACCACAATGTAGTTACTAAGTCATTAATCGCGCTATATGACTAAGAGGCGCTTCTTTTAATTAAGATTCGTAGGGAGAAAAAAAAAACTAGTTCGCCCCTCATTATCCACCAGGCCCTAGGAATGAGCGCAAATAGTTTCAGGGTGCAGTGCAGACCCCAGGCGCTGGTACTTCAGGGTAGGGCATCACCTTTGAATGCCTTCTGAAGCCTCGCCCTCCTTCCTGCTCCTGGCTGTCTACAGCCATCAGCCATCTCCATTTCTCTCTGGCACTTTTCCCTAGGTCACTAGTTTAGCGGGTCTGACCCGGAGTTCCTCAGTGAACCACCTCGTACCTGTGGGTTCCCTCCCCAGCTGGGGTCTCCACCTGCACCCCACATTCCGCACCCGGGGAAGAGGCGGCGCCAAGGGGGCTTCTCCCGAGTGGACTCTGACGGTGGCAGACGGCGAGTCACGTGAGTCTGTGGAGGCGGAGCATGGCCGGCTGAGGGGGTGGAGAAAACAAAGCCCCCAGCTGTCAGCAGAAGAAGGAGGCGACAACGCCGGAGCAGGTGAGTCAAGTACGTTCAAAGCTGTACAGCCCTGGCGCGCCCCGACACCCTTTGCCCTGGGTCGGTCCCTCCCAGACCGGGCGTTGGCCGCTCCTCTCCCACCCCCGCCTGGGTTTACTGTCTGCAGATCGCGGAGCAAGCGGATCCCGGGGTCTCCAAGCCCATCAAGAAGTTATCCAGCCCAGGGTGTGCGCGCAGCCTCGCTCCTACGGGTCGCCCCTCTCTTTGGGTGGGGGGCTAGAGCGGTACACCCGTGGAAGAGGAAGGGAGTGAGGGCTGCCACGCTGGCAGACACAACGTGCACTGGCCGAAGAGTGAAGGCTGGGGACACTAAGGAAAAGGGGACTTGTAGGTGGGCGCCTTTAGTGCTCAGCCCCTTCTGCTGGAGGACTGGGACACCACCCGGGAGGAGAGCCTCCGGAGCTGCTAGAAGCTGCGCACTTTGGGGGCAGATTTCGAAGTGCCGCGCGCGCCCACCGTCTGGAGTGTATTCCCGAACCCCCTAACTCTGGGGCCGCCTCCAGTGTGCTCTGTGCAGAGACAGGGGTCTCATGGTTGGGAAAGGATCACTCCTGGATCCAGGGCTTGGGATCCGGATGTAGCAAGGGAAGTGGGTTGATAGTCAGCTCCCAAGTTGTTTGGCAAGCTGCGCAGTAAGATAGCCACTAGGAGACCACTACACTGGTTTAGAGAAGCATTCTTCAGTGTACCCTTCCAAGTGCTGCGCCGAAGCCAGAAGTGATGCTACAAAGGCCTAGAAAGAGGGGTGGGCTCAAAAAGACCCTCCGCTCTGAACCTGAGCCTTAGGCAGCGCAGACTTCTGAAAGAGTGAAAGGGTCTGCTCATCTCTAGAGTTACTTTGCAAGCCAGTGTCAAAGGCGCAGCTGCAGCCTTGGAGGAAAGAGGCAGCAGCCTTTGGACCAAGAGCCTTTGTCTTAACCTCCAGTCCCCTTCTGTTAGTCCTCGTTGGGCCAATGGAGCGCTGAGTAATTAATATTCCGAACATTAGTTGTCCCTTCACTTCGGCACAGACGGTCCTGCTGCCCCTCCCTCCGCCCCCTACTCAACAGCGGGTGATCACCACCTCCTCACGGCCAAGCCTTCCCTGGGAAAAAATAATAATAGAAAAGAAAGAAAGGAAGTGATCCGAATCCACTAAGCAAAAAGATAATGCCAAAAGCACTACAGAGGGGTCAGGGCAAAAATCAAGGGTTAAGTGAATGCCCACACCGCGCTTGCCTGCGTGCGAGGAGGGAAGGAGTCGAAGGAACTTTCTTGATTAGCATAAGTATCTGCCCCGGGGCCGCCCGGTGCTAGGCGGAGGCTCTGCCCTAGCTTAGGTGCCAAAGAAGTCCAGTCTTGAGGGAGGTCTGAGGGACCTGCTTCTAATCTGAGGGGACCGCGGGGGTGCGACTTGGCGGAACAGGACGCTAGGATGAAACAGATCAGAGATCAACGGGTAATCAGAAAGGTAAAGTGGGGTGCTTCTTTTGGACGCTAGATTTTAGCAAGCAAGGATAGGGGGTGGGGTACTCGGCCAGGCAGCTCCACTTGAAACAACTCGCTTCGCTATCACTTTTGTCTACCAAGCTAAACATCCGTTGCCATTGATCTCTGAAACAGGGTGGTCTTTGGGTAAGCTTTCCAAGAAAACTTCCCTTACATGGGCAAAGGAAGCTGCTTCGAAGCTTCCAAACTTGGTTTCCAAACCAAGTCTCCAAACTTGGCTTCGTCATGGAATCACCTGTGGTGATTTTGGGACTTCTTGGTCTCTACATCCCATCCTAAACCATTTAAGTCGAATTGTTGCTGGAGGAGTCGGGAATGGAGAACTCAGCATTATTGGTATTAAACAAAACTTCCAGGCGATTCCACTGCATAGCAGGTTGAGAACCACCTTGTTAAACAGCAACATGGTTGTGAGACAAGAAGCCACTTTAACTACGAGAGAGAGAGAGAGAGAGAGAGAGAGAGAGAGAGAGAGAGAGACTGAAACTGGGGTGCCAGTGACTCACACTGTAGGGCAGGTGACTGTCATCTGGAGGCCTGGCAGGTTGTGACATCTCGCTACAGCAATATTTTCACCTTCCCTGCCTAGGGTCTGGTTATTGCAGGATGTTTGGAAGTCTGCTGCCCATGCCTGGTGTGTGCACTGTTGTTAAGGGAGACGGATAGAAACTTTCCTTCTGGCCATGACGCATGTGTAGCAGGCAGCAGGGAAACCCGGCAGAAATAAACCATGAGCAGCCTGGTGAGTCAGCAGGCTGTGCTCCAACGCCTGCCCAGTGAATAGGAAGTAATTATGGCTTGTCGTTATTGACTGGCATGCACTCCACTCCTTTGAAAGCACATCTTAGTATCTGACCAGGATGTTTGCTTGTCAGAGCCTCTCCCTCTTCCAACACTCCATCCTGCCTGCTTTGAATGATACTAGCTGCTGTCAGCTGGAACACTGAAGACTACTAGACAGCCTGCCCTGTCCTTTGTGGGAGGCACAGTTTAAAAAGCTCTTGGGAACGTCTAAAGTAGTTTGAATTATCTCAGATATAAGAAATAGAGAGGAGGAATTTGCAGTGTGTACAATTTTTGGTTTTGGTTTTGGTTTTGGGTTTGGTTTGGTTTGGTTTGGTTTGTTAAGCGCCATACACTATTTGATGCATTCAGGGCTGAATTCAATAAGCTGCTTACATAGAAATGGCTATACCTAACATTTCATATGAAATTTTGGTTGCTGTTGATCAAACCCCTCTCTCTCTCTCTCTCTCTGTGTGTGTGTGTGTGTGTGTGTCACTCAAGTGCACCTGTACACATTTGGGGGTTGAACCTAGAATGTGCTAAGCCACACACATTCCAAGCTCATAGATGTCTAACCGTAGAGTTCAGACTTAGAAAGTCAAAACATCAAAACAGACAAGTTTCACATTTTTCTCTCATATACAGATCCTAGACTTTAATTTTATATGTTTGTATGAATATGGGGGATCATCACACTAGAAAGATGACCATGAGAGTGTAAGAAAATCCCTGAAGAGAGGAAGGGAACTCATAGTAGCCTACATGTGGCAGGAGGACAGGAGGGTCTTCTGGGCGATGTAGAGGATGCTACGGGGAAGGGGGGGGAACGATAAGAGGACCGAAAAGAACAAAGCATGTATGAAAAGGTCACAAGGGAAACCCACTACTTTGTAGACTAATGTTAATAAAAATTATATGCTAATTTTTTAAAAGGTGGCAAAAAAAAAAAGTCATAAGCCAGGCACACAAATCCTAGTACCCTGGAGGCTGATGTAAGATTGCCCTGGAGTTTGAGAACAGCCTACACTTTTAGTTAGGGCCTGTCAATAAATAAATAAGAAATAAATAAGAACTAGTACCGACAGGGCGACTGCCAGATACTGTATTAAATACTCTTATTTTCCCTCTGTCAGTTACTCCTCCTTTCCTTTCCTTACCCCCTCTCTGCATGTCACTGTCACTCAGCATGCCACTGACGGGGCCAGCATTGCCTGGTATACAGCGGGCACTGGATACTGTCAGACGCTGCTCTTCCCTTGAACCTGTGTTACAGCAGCCGTATACACTGCTTGGGACTGTTCGTGTTCTCCTAAAGAACTTTACGTCTACAGGCCTATAGTGCAGTCACAGGCTTCTCTGTCTTAGACACGCTGCTTGTTGGTTCTCAAGACTGTCAGAAGGTGATGAGATCACTGGGAAAAAAATACCTTCTGCATGCAGCCAGCTTCATTACTTTCCACACTCTATATTCCAGATATGTAGGAGCCAGAGTCCTCTTGTAGCTCTGAAATAGCTATAAAATGACAGCTAATGTCTTCACTAAGCTTCTCTGAATGACAGTGTGCTTTGAGCATAAACTATAATTGTTATGATGTTCGACTCACTCATGGATCAAAGGTTCATTTCACAGAAGTTCACTCTCATAGGAAAAGAGCATGTCCAATTGTAAGTGCCTTGAGGAATTCATTAATCAAGGAGAGGGTTCAGAATAGCTTAATAGTTAACCTGCTTCTATTCTCATCTGCCTACTGATCTTCTAAAAATGGAACATGAGTGTAGCTTCGTGGTGAGACATGGCTTAGCATATTCAAGAACCTGGGCTCAATGACCAGTATATACACATACGAACAAGTGTGTTTCAACATATTTAAAAGTAAGAATTCCGTTTTATTTTGACTGGTACTACCCCCACCCCAGTAAATAAAGGCTTATAGGGTTTTCCAAAGGCTGATATGATGCAAATAGATCCATTCGTGCTTTCTGAAATTTTGACTGTCTTTTGGGGAGCTATAAGAAATTAGGGGGTTGAAATGCTTAGGGATCTACGCAGAAGACAAGGTTATAAGAGCTAGAAGTGGGGACTGTTTAAGGAAACAGCATCTTCCAGACAAAACAGGGTAGATGTACATATGTGATAGCACCCACAAGACCACTTAAGGTCAAAGACAAGAATCCCAGCACACAGGAGAGGAGGCGGACATAAAGCCCACCCCAGCACACAGGAGAGACATAAAGCCCACCCCAGCCACAAAGCATTTGGAAATGATAACTGCTGGGGGGGGGGGGGAAGCCGTTTCCTCCAGTAGCCCTGGATATGTTAACCAGAGTCCAGGGCAGGCCACATGCTCAGGAACGGTTGGCCAACACAAAATGGACTCCGTGGTTTTGGTTTCTTTTTTCCTTTGATTAATGTTGGTTTGGTTTGGTTTGGTTTGGTTTGGTTTTCAAAACAGGGTTTCTCTGGGTAGTCCTGACTATCCTGGAACTCAATCTGTAGAGCAGGCTGGCCTTAAACTCAGAGATCTGTCTGCCTCTCCCTCTGGAGTGGTGGGAATAAAGGCGTGTGCCGCCACCACCAGGCTGGTGTTTGTTTGCTTGCTTGCTTGCTCGCTAGTTTTTAAGAGAGAGGGATAACATGAAGTTGGATGGGGGGAATAGGGATCCTGGAGGAGATGGAAGATGGGAAAGAATATGATAGAAATCCATTGTGTGAAATTCTCAAAGCACAAATTCTATTTTTTAAAAATCACATAATTATTGCTGGCCAACTCTATGCCCTGGCATAGAGATAGAAATGAACTTAAATTCACAGCTTCATATCATTGAGGGATTCACAGACTATGGCCCACGATCTGTTTTTATAAGATTAATCTTTGTAGCTTCTCATAATTGAAAAAACATCTAAAGAAAAGTATCTCAAGACCCCTGAAAATACCATGAAACTCAAAATGTTGGATCTTAAATCAAGTTTCATTGGACTGTCCCCTGGCTGTGTATATGCATGTTCCCAGTGGCTTCTTTTGCACAGCTCTGCCCCAGTGGGAGGTTGGTCTGAAGGCTATGTGTTCACAGAACACTTGCTGAATGTTAACATCAAACTTTTCAGGCAGACATCTAGTTTGCTCCAACTTAGTCTATTCCAATCTAAATAAGCACTTAATGCTTAAACCCTTGCTATTTAATTTTAACCAAAACCTACTAAACCTAGGTCAGATCATCACTAAAGACAGAAGATAGTAGTTTTTCACATTTTCTTGTGTGTATATTTACTTTGTAAGAATGGTTTATTCCCGAATAATGTAGACTCTACTAACACAGTTAAACATAGAAGCCCAGGTGATACAATATTAGCCTGTCATTGTTTCTAGAGTTCTAGAAAAAACATAAAAACAAGCCCCCTAGTGGTCTCATGCCCTTTAGTAGTGGGGACTTCCTCTCTCACTGTGTAATCCTGGCTGGCCTAGACTTGCTCTAGAGCAAGCTTCTTGCAGCACGATTCTGGTCTCTGCTTCCCAGCTCTGAGATTCCAGGCATGCACCACCATACCTGGGCAAATGTACACCTACTGTTTCAGCATCTGAAGGCCTAATTTTGAGGGTTTTTTTTTTTTCAGCTAGAGACATTTTTCATCAGTAATTTATACACTTAAAGTGTGGTGGGAAGCTTGGGGGAAATGATACTACTTTTCTGAAGTCAAAAATAAACAGAGAAAATAATATCTGTACAGCACTATAACTCTGCTGAGGCTGACATTACATCATTACAACATTACATCATGTCATGTACAATTGCTTTAGACTTTGCAAATTCAAAAGTAGATAATGTAATGATCCTGGAATTCCTATGAGTCCCTCCAATTGGGCTGGAGTGATTCCTACTGACTAGGATTCTAGAAGTCATTGAAAAGGGCAACCGAGTTGATCGGAACTTGTCTGCGCATCTCATTTCCTGATGTCCTTCAGTCAGGGGACTTCCTCCTCTGGATGACTTATCACTGCTGCAGATGAAGAATGTGCAGATGAGTTTCATTTCAAATAGAGCCGCCATCTGGATGGCTGGAGTCCTCTTCATCCATCGAAGATCTGTCCACTTACAGTTTAGGAAACAGTGTCCTTTTCTTTGCCAAGTTCAACCAAGTGTAGTTGTAAAATCTGGGGTAACTGACATGAGCCAAGTCATCTCTAAAAACAAAATTCAAAGTCACAAATGCATTCACACACACACACACACACACACACACACACATACACACACACACGTCTAGGATTGCTAATAGACCTGCTGTGCAAATCTCTGACTTCGAAGCAGGTTTCCCCCCTAGTCTTCCTGTCATAACTGAGAATCTACCTTTCAGTAACATCCGGGTTCTCCATTAGAGACATTAACCTTTGTGGAATTGGGTTCTAAGAAGCACATCCTAGCCCCTAACCATTGCCTCTACCCACTGATCCACACCCACCCAGCCCAACAGGGTAAGGCTGGTGTTATAATGTATTTGGTGAATCATCTGAAAGTCTTGCTAGTCTAAAATAGTCTTTAAAATAGGTAGCCTATAAAATTCTGTCTAAAATATCAATGCCTGTTAAATCTCAGTACTTCTAAGCAATGATCTTAGGCTGATGTGAATGTTATCCATTGGCAGGTTTGGATGGATGTTCGGGGAGACATGTACACACAAAGGTTGTCCAACAGAAGGTAGAGAACACCTTCTAAGCTCTAGAATCCTGAGGCTGGAAAAGTGCACAGTGAATGCCTGACAGACACAAGACTGTTCTCTTCTAGAATCATAGTATATATCTCTCCCCTGTTTAAAAAAACCTACACATGTTATATCTTTAAAATCTCAGGCCTTGACTTCCTTCCCCATTTTCTGCCTATCAGCTGTGATAAATGCCATCCAGCCCTGCGTTCAAAGAGCCTCACCCTGTCAGGAGTAATTTTACACCAGTGTCTCTAATACACATTAAATATACTAACCGATACGGCTAGGAGAGATGGCTCAGCAGTTAAGAGCACTTGCTGCTCTTGTAGAAGACCCAGGTTTGGTTCCCAGCAACCACATATGGTGGGTCACAACTGCCTGTAACTCCAGTTCCAGGAGATCCAATACTTTATTCCAGTCTCTACAGGCACTTGGACATGTGTGATACACAAACTCATACAGACAACACACACATACACACACAGTCACACACACATACAGACACACACGCATGCAGAAACTTTATAAAAATCACTAAGCAACAAAGGTGCACTATATAAATAACTTGGGTTTTTTTGTTGTACAATGAGCATTCTGTGGACTTGGGGACAGACAATTTGATGGAGCCGGAGAAGCTCAGCCCTTAGCCCCTGTTTTGAGTAATGAGGGGCCAGTTAGGGCTTTGGAATCAGTGCCCCAAACAAGAACCATCTGTTAGACAGAGCTATTGTTTATCTTATTTGAAAGGAGCCCGAGCCTCCTGGTACTGCTTACCAATTTCCCTCACAATCAACCACACAAATGAAAAGTAGTGTAATATATTCAAGTATCTGTGGCCTTTTCTCCTTCAGAGTCTGTTGTTATCCCTGTCTATCACCATGGACACCAGCTGCTGCCCACTCGTGCATCTGAGTCTGGCTTTGCCACCTCTGGAAAAGAGTGCATTAGGTCTTCTTTCTGGCCTCCACTTTGTCCTCTCAGTGTGTGGTGACACTCTTCAGAGTAATTTGCTCAGACCCAGGGCCTTGGGTGGAGTTGAGAAGAGTCATCTTGACACCTTTTGAGTATGCCACATTAGGCAATCAGATGCAGATGAGCCAGCAGCTTTGAGTAGAACAATGATTGTCTTCTGTGTCTGGAGACATCAAGCCGAGCTCACCTGAGTCATATTTTCCCGTGGGGTTAAGAGCCCATCCCAAGGGAAAGAAGTTCTTCACTGGCTTTGTGGGGATTGGTTCTGTTGTGGTTTGCTGTTGGAATCTGAAAGCTCCTTGAATGTTTTGCTTTTTGCTTTTTTTCTTTTGTTTGTTTTGTTTTGTTTTTTACATTTTGGGGGTTGGTTTCTTTTTAAACATGATAACGGGTTTTGTCTCTAAGCTGCCGATAATAATCTTGTCTACCTTTGCCTGAGAGGCTTTGTACCTTCATTGCTCTGAAAATTATGTTTATTGATCCTAAGCGGAGGTGCTAGAGATTTTTAAAATTAAACCAACAACTACTGACGACAAGGAGAATTAGAGAAGTGATTGCCAACCAGGCAAAGGGAGCATCTACTAAAATGTCCTAAAGAAAGCAGGAGTTAGGATCAGAAAGGATCATCCCGAACTCCCCCTCTTTGCTCAAAAGTTAACTCTAAACCATGATCTTGATTCAGAACTTCCTCAAGTCAGAGAGAAGACCATTTCATCTGTTTTTCTTAGTCACTGTAAGGCAGTTTGAACTGGTGGTCGGGAGACATGGTTCTTGTGTTAGCTGTGTTTAGCATGCAACTCCAGACAGCTCAGTGCACCACTGTGGGCTCTGGTCTTATCAGAAAATGGCAGCATCATACCTTGACCTGTCCTCTGTCCACAGAATATCTCTGTGCTCTAAAAAGTGGTTAGTAAGTCATTTTTACAGTAAAATAATAAATAATATATTCTCTCCTTTGAAGAACCCATAAGTTAATTTCTAAGCTCAAGGAAAATGTGTAGCTTTAATAATCTGCCAGTGTGTTGAATTATTTAGTTATACTGGAATATGAAGCAGTAGCAGTAAGTTCAACTATCTAATAATTTAATGTACATAGAGTGCCATGCCAGCTTCTCAAAAGCCTAAAGCAATGTGATTTCTGGCAGAGCATATACATTAACACTAAGATCATCCTCTCACAGGCAGATGTGGTGGCATACACCTTAACCCCAAATAGGGAGAATGAGGAATATTGTGGGTTCTAAGCCAGTCTGGTCTACATAGAAAATTCCAGGCCAGCCTGGGTTATATAATGAGACTCCATTTTAAAAACATAATAATGAGCAATAAAGCAAAAACATCTTAGAAACTTCCTAGCTATTCACACATTGCTGCCCGGGTTTGCATGGATGGTTACTACTGGGTCTTCCCTCATCAATCAACTGAGCCTAGAAACAAAGATAACATCTATAATAGCTGAAAGTGAGGGAAGATAAGGAAAAACCAGATCTAGTGACTAGATTGAGCACTAGGCTGTATCTCCTTCATCCCTCAAGATACAGAGAAGGCAAGCAAGGTTGTACCTCTTGGTCTTCTTTTACTGCTGAGTTCTCCGATACTAACATCCACCTGCCAAAGGCCCTGGAGCATGCAAGGACAGGAAGAGGTTTAAACACAGGAGTAAACCAAGCATTTCCTTTAGCCTAATAAAAAGGGAGTTTCCTCTTTTGAAGGCTGGAATTGAGTTGTCCTGCGTATATAAAAGTCCCGCATCAACAATTCTGACCAGACGGATGGATGGTTGCCTTCTCTGTGGCCCAGAGACCTGAAAGTTAATGTCCAGTGGAGCTTAGCAGGGACATAGAACAAGCCATCCTCTCCTTCCCAGGGCCATGGTGTCGCTGCACTCTGTCAGCTTGCCCAGGACATTTTGTCACTTCTGCTGGACTCAAGCAGAGCTGGTTGTGTTGCACCTGTCGGGATGAACAGCATAATCAGTGTTTAGTGGAGGGTCTCAGGGCCAGCGCACATGGGATCAAATACCTTGCATTGTTCATGCTAAGTGGTAGTGTTTGAAAGCTTCTGGTGACTTAAGGGATCTTCTCGTGTGTCCTCCTTTTCTTCTAGATAAAAACAGCCATGGAGAATCTTCTATTATAATCCCCTAGAACTAATCTTCTAGAATCCCCTAGAAGTTGCTATGTTCTTGCCTTTTTAGTTTATACCTTCAGTTGAAGGTGCTTGGTAAGTCATCTTATCCCCTCACCCCCAGCTCCCATGCACCTTGAAAAAAGCCAGTAAGGATCCTGCTCAAGATTTATTAGGGTCCCTTCTGTCAATCTGTCTTAGATCCCTTAAGATAGGATGTTATGGGGCTAGAGATATAGTTTAGATTCCCTGGTCTGTGGGAAATTCGGGATCCAATGCCCCCTGAAGGATACATTTTTAAAGGGATTCTTTTGATCTGTTTTAGTCTTTGGGCTTTCCTACAGTTGATTTTTATTGATTGCTTCTGACTCTACAATACTCTGATCCAGTGTTCAAAGAGTGTTCAAATTCAGGGGTGTGCATGTGTTTGTGTGTGCACGTACGTGTGTGTGTGTGTGTGTGTGTGTGTGTGTGTGTGTGTGTAGGTGCATTTATGATGTGAGTTCATATTGGAGAACAGAAGATAACCTGTCCTTCCTCAGCTGACATTCACTTTCTGGCTGTTGACTGGAGGATTTGTTTGCTTGTTTGTATGTTCATTTGTTCATTTGTTTGAAACAAGATCTCTCTTCGTGGCCAAGAGGCTAGGCCTGCTGGCCATCAAGCCTAGGGACATGACTGTCTCTACCCCTTCAGCACTGAGATTACAGGCACGTAGTGACACACCCAGCTTCCTATGTGGGTTCTACAAATGGGACCTCAGCTCTCCAATCTTTCAAAGCAAGGACTTTACCAAATGAGCTACCTTCTCAGCAGGTCAATTGCCTAACAATGATCATAAAGTTGTCCACTTATGTAAATATTTGTGGTAGCCAAGGAATTTTTATGTACAGCAGCAATTTTTTATGTAGACACACTTTGTAGAAAATTATAAACACAAAATCCCAGAACGTAAATGGCATGCCTAAAGTCACATAATTGGGGAAAAGGTGAAGCCAGGGATCTTTACTATGGTTCCAATGCTTCGTCAAACAGGATTATCAATCACAGCTGGATTCTCGGGGATTCAGAAGTTCTCTTAATCCATAAAGATACTGAACTAGAGCAGTGACCTGACCTCCATATTTCTCTCAGAAAGATCCATAACGTTTCACACTGAAGAGATGAAGCTGGTTCATGTTCACCAGACAGGGCCCTTGACCTTCTGGAATTCGTAGACACTTCCCTGTTTCAAATTCCCAGTGCATCAAGAGAGGTCGTGATTAGCTGTTCAGGAATGTGGCTGGAAGTGTAGACTGTCTCAGAAGGTGTTTGGAATCAGGTGCTTTGGGGCAGACTGATGGTACAAGGGTGTCATCTCGGGGCACACGTGTGGACAACCTCAATCCCACTGGTTTGGAGACGATAGTGGGGAGACTTTAAGGTTTGTTGTGTGCTTCTGACAGAGCAGCAAGTCACCTGACCGTACTCCCATCTCTCACGCACAGTGGATGTTTGTGTAGTGGTTTAGAGTCTCCTTTGTCCATACAAATAACAATA
>JADRCH010000133.1:7629033-7649791 GCA_019843965.1 Rhynchomys soricoides | reverse complement strand
CTTAGCACTGGGGATAAAGAGATGGGAGAGGGGATGTCCTGGGGTTTATTGGCTAGCCAATGTAAATAAATCACTTTAATAATACGCCTTGTCTTAAGAATAAATAAATAAATAAGGTAAAGCATGGAGGAAGACACACAAGACAGCCTGTGCCCTCCACACATGCGTGCACACGGGCATACCTATGCATGCACACAGACATGCCAAGAAAAATAACAATTATTTCACCTAAGGTATTCATATAATGAGATCCAGAGCTATCCATTCTGGTCAGCAGAGGAGAAATAATAAAAGTTTATTATAATCAGTGTCAGTACATTTCAGAGTAATTGATTAACTAATTCGTTCGTATCGTTAGAGAAGAGGACTTTCCCTAAAGACCTGAGAGTGGGACAAATCATTTATCCTGAAGGATCAAAGGTGTGACAGGACAAGGACAGTGGCAGGGCACTGATTCCCCAGGGTGGACTTTCCACCTAGTTTTGCTTTAGTCCATTGCAGAGTCTCAACTGTGAATGGATGTGCTTGAATAAGAATCTATTGAGTGAATGGGCCATCTGGCTAAGTGTGCTAAGTTGCCATAGTAGCAGGTTTTGGAAAGAGCCCTGAGAGAAGCCCTGAGAATTACCTTGCAATTCAAGGGGTGGTCCCCAGACCAACAGTGTCAGAGTCACCTGGAAGCTTTATAAAGGAGGATAAATACTAGCCTCTCACACCCACCCATTGCTACTGACTCACATTCCACATCTTTTAACAAGAATGCCAAGTGAATCATAAAGTCTGAAAAACACCTCCTTAGCTGAGATTGAGAGGCAAGATGCTCACTTCCAGAGTGAAAAACACAAATGACTTACACGCCCTGCACACTAGTCAAGACAGTAGCAGTCAAACCCTGCACACTAGTCAAGACAACAGCAGTGATAAATCTTCCCCTTTTGTGTGCCCACTCTCCCTGTCAGTAGCAGTGCATTCACAGGCCCTGGATTATTTCTGTGTTTGCCACCAAACCAGCCTGTAAGTCTTCTGGCCACACTGTGTAGATCTTTGTCTAGCACAGTGCCTGGCATATGAAGGGTGTGTAGCAAGCCTGCAGCTGCACAGGCTGACAAACCTTGGCTCAGGGCTCAACTCCGCCACAGCCTCAGTTCTTGCATCTATAAGACATGGAGAAGCACTCTCCTCCTGGGATTTGGAAAGAAAAGGACAGAATGATGCAGCACATCTTCAACCAACAGGGCACCTGGTGCACAGTAGCTGTTCTTAGGTGGTGCAGAGTCGTGTGTGTTCACTGCCGGCTAGACAAATAGAAAAATAGGAACCTCAAATAAAAATGGTGAAGCTGAGAGGTCAGTGCCCTGGTCACTGCCGCCGTACATAAAGCTGCATTTAAATTATAACGAACAAAGGAAGTGTAACACAAGAAAAGGGAAAGACCAGCGGGCTCAGGTTGAACTTGCGAGAAACGTGTGTGGTTTGGAACCAGGAGACCAACGTTCACACCGCTGGCCGTATCCGTGTCAGCTGGTGCCTCTCTGTGCCTTGGTTTCTCCTCCTAAGAGTAAAATCCACAAAGCCCTCTTTCTTTCATAGAAAGAAGCCGCCTGCAGCTTGCAGTGCAGGAAATCAGACCTTATTCAGACCTGTAGTCCTACTACTTCCTAACATGGTCCCAAGCTCACGGGAGATGGCCACAGCGCAGCATTGTCCGGTGGGATTCAAGCATGCACTCTCTGTGGGGACGAAAACCTCACCCCTAACAGACAAAATCATATTCCTTAGAGCAGTGGCTGTCAACCTGCCTAACACTGCAACCCTTTAATACATGTCGTGGTGACCACCAACTGTAAAACTATTTCACTGCTGCTTCATTACTACAATTGTGTTAAACTGTTATGAAGTGTCATATAAATATAAGCAGGATATCCGATATGTCACACACACACACACACACACACACACACACACACACCCCAAGGATTGAAACCCACTGTTTGAGAACCCCTGGCTTAGCACAGTATCCTGGGGCTGCTAAAGAAATGGCCAGAGGACTGGTGTCTAAAGGAGCTTCTTGAAGGTGGGGGCAGGGTGGGTGAGAGAGAAAATGGTGGTGAAAGTGGAGAAACAACAAGTCAGAAGTTTGTATCTACAAGTCCGAGAGTTCCCACAGGACTGTCATGAAGCAGAGAAAAATTCCTACCAAAAGACATCCAGGGAGCCCTCCCAGGGAGGCTGTGTGGAGCTGTGATCTGAAAGCTGATATTTTAAATTTTGTAAATTTTTGCAGTAGCCAGATGTGGGAGCACTTGCCTAGAATCCCAACATTCAGGAGGCAGAGGCAGGAAGATCACTGCAAGTTTGAAGACAGCCTGCTCTGTAGAGCAACTTCCGGGCCAACACAGGCTTCACATCAAGACCCAGCTTCACAAAACAATAAACTGAGTTTGGTTTCTGGCACCCACACTGTGGATCACAACACCTATAACTCTAGTTCCAAAAAATCCAGTGCTTGCTTCTCGCCACTGTAGACACTGCTGTGCACATGATATGGATTTATTCATTCACATAAAAATATGAAGGAAAAGATGTGTAAAAAACATCATTAGATATAATGGGAGGAAGTTTCTTTAAAAACTCCAAGTGGGGCTGGTGAGATGCTCAATCACATACCGACCCCGGTTCAATCCCCAGAAACTACCTAAAAACCCCAAGAATGGTAATGTTCAGGCTTTTAATCCCAGTATTGGGAGGCAGAGACCAGAGAATTCCTAGGGCTCGTGGATATAATAGGTTAACCTACTCAGTGACTTTCAGGCTAAAGAGAGATGTCCCTATCACAAAGAAATAAGAGGGATAGTACCTGAAATATGACAACAGGTTGACTTCTGTGTTCCACATACGTGTGAGCATACGTGTGAGCATACGTGTGAGCATGCACACATGCATGCAAATGTTTCCACACTGGACATTTTGGTTGGACTTCCTCCTTTAAACAGCTTCTCCCTGACAGTGTGATTGGAGCTTCACCTCTGGCATATCCTAGAGTGTTTCCTAGTTGGATGAAGTTCGGCATGCATCTTTTGTTCAAGGATCTGAGTTACTGATCTACTTCTCAAATGTTTGGAAGTAGAGTCCTCTACAAGGGGAAGCCCACAGCAGAAGCTCCAAGAACAGTCCTGGGCTCTTCGCATGGGCTTGGACAGGAAACTTGTGTCCAGATGCTATGCCAACATTCACACAGTTCCAGTCACTTACTAACACATTTCACAGACTCTGAAAATATTATGAATTAAAATGAAAGTTTTAAAAGATTTCCACAAAGCACAAAGCAAAAGGTGAAGTCATCCGTGTTTTAAGGGAGATCATGTCTCTCAACACCAGTGTCCTAACATCTCTGTTCCCCATCAAAACCCTGTAATGCTTTTAATATGCTGCTTCCATGGTGGGACAGGAGGATAACAGACTACAAAGATGGGACTCATGGAAAGCATGTCTTAAGTTTCCACCATGTCTCAAACACTGTATCATAAGGTCTGATAGAAAACATGAAACTAAAGCTCTCCAGGCGACTTTCCTGCTTTGCTGTTTTTTTGGTATTGATCACACACAGAGCGAAGGGCTATTCTCTACTTCCTGTTTTTCCAATGACATATGATTTAAAATGGATAAAGGCTTGGTTGCAATGATGCAATTATAAAAAGCGTTTCGTGGAGTTATGCATTTCTTATGGATGTAGTTTGCCTTGGTGCTTTGGGGGTTTGGTTTATTTTTGGTTTGATTTGGGGTTTCTGTTCTGTTTTCTTTTTAAGAATTTTATTTTCACAGTACCACTCATTTAAAAAAAAAATTCTAAAATGGAAAGGGTGATCTTAAAAATTATTTTTGTCCTGGTTCACATGGGAAGCAACAGATGGAGAAATGAAGATTCTAAGAAGAGATGGTTATACCATGCTTGGAGGGAAGGAAGCCAGATATGTAGCTATCACTTGGGATTGTCCTTTCAGAGTATGGAAACCAAAGCATGTAACCCTGAGAAGTTTACTCCACCATTACCACCTTCAGTATATGCCACCCAAATCCCTTTATCATCAAGCAATATTTTTAAAGTCCTTAAATATACAGCATGGATCATTTGGCAATTTGTCTTTAAGGGGAACGAGTCATACTAGACTTGACATCCAAGCCCCCGGGTAACCTGACCTCCTTTGCCAGAACACACCCTCTTCCATTGGTTTTTGGTTTCTCTGGTACGTGCTCAGCCCTGTGTTTCCCGGCAGTGAGCAGCCCTTGGCTGCCCCTGGAGAGGCCACAATCCCAGCTCAAAACCACTAATTGATGTGGTGCTTGCTGGAAGTTGGTATCAAGCAAGATCAGTCTCAGGATTAATAGCATGTGCCTCTCTGTTAATGTTTATAAAATGTTCTGTTCCTAGAAAGCCATGGACCTCCCACAGGATAGCATATGATCTGCAGCTGGAGCCGGGCAGTATCTCACAATGCTGAAGACCTGAGAAGGCTGAGTCAAACCCTGGGAAAACCAGGCTCAGGCTCCAGCCATGGTACCTTCTTGAAAAAGCTGGGGGCAACTGGGGAGGCCTGATGCTGTCTCTAAGAACAGAATGATCTGGCCTCGTGTCGATCAGAAGCTATACTGGCCAGCTACAGAGCAGAAAGAATAATAAATTATCCGATGGCATGCATGATTGGAGATACTTTTATATCCATGTTTCCTCCTGATATATCTCTTATGGTCCTACCGTTTTATGACCAGGCATAAAGACAGCAGTTATTTGAGCTCAGAGGTGGAGAAATCTTCCTAGGTGAAATAGATATTCTGCTGGCATACTTTGGACATAAGATGCTGGAATTCTGAGTTTGTTGAAAAAGGGATTGAAAACTTCTATAGGGTAGACGTCTATGAAACAGAAAAATGTGCTTTGCTTGATCCTGCCATGATTAGTATCCTAACAAAAGGTTTAATTAAAAAAACAAAAACATAGAGAGCAGAGCTAGTTTATTGCTGCCTGTTTGTGAAGAAGAGTTACCTGGTGCTCAAAATGACAGAAGACCACGATCTGTTTGAGAGGATAAAATGAGGAACATGCTATAGACAAGTTTAGGAACAGACCACCTCCCTTGTCTACAAAATCTAGGAAAGAATAAAATTCTATTCCTACGCAGATAGGTGTGGAATTAAGAGGGATTCCTGCTCAGGATGAGCTTCAGAGAGTATAGATTCGTTAAAATGCATGAAGTATCGATCTGGTGTTTAGAACTTATGTTCAGGTTTCACTGTATGCATTTATATCAATGTTTAGAAGAATTGGACAGAACGAAGGCTAGAGAGATGACTCAGAGGTTAAGAGCACTTGCTGTTCTCGAAGAGAACCTAGATCAGGTTCCCAGCATCCTCACCATGGCTCACTACTCTCTGTAACTCCAGTTCTGGGAGATCCAAGACCCTTTTCAGACCATCATGGGAACGAGGGATTCCTATGCTGCACAAAGATACGTGCAGGCAAAACATTCATGCGCATACAAAATGGAAAATGGAAATGGAGGAGGATTACATCAAAGAAAACTTTAAGTTATTCGTCAAGGAAAATCTTGCATGGTTCATCTAGGTTGCTTTTATCAAAAGCTGCGCCTTTTGGGCTGGAGAGAAGGCTCAGTGGTCAAGAGCACTGAGTGTTCTTCCAGGGGTTCTGAGTTCAATTCCCAGCATCCACATGGCAGCTCACAATATAACGGGCCCCAATGCTCTCTTCTGGTGTGCAGACAGACATTCAGTCAAAGCACCTATATACATTAAATAAATAAAATTGTTAAAGAGAGGAAGGAAGGAAAGAAAGAAAGCAAGCAAGCAAGCTAGCTAGCTAGGCTTTTCTATTGCCGAGTCTCACAAACAACATATGAACAGTCTAGTTTGACGTCGTGTCTTGTTGTTGCTTGCCCTCACTTCAGCTGGCTAATGTCCCCATACTTAGGCCATACCATTTCATCCGCATCTACCTGATGCCCAGTGGCATCAAGTATCCTCTCCTGTGCTTCCCTTGCTCTCGGCCCTCCTTCTTCCATGTAATGCTTGTTTTTATTTATTTTTTTTCTTACCCATTCCCAATTGTTTTTCTTGATGTTCAATTTTGACATCCCTGATATTCCGTCTTTCTCGGATAGAGATAAAATGTTTCTCTTAGTTCAGAATTTGCATCTGTGTCTGCTTCACGTGGGCGAAAGTTTGTCATTTTGATAAAGACCAGTTTATCTCTTTTCTTTTAATGCACTGTAACTCTGATGTCAAACTAAGAATATTTGCTAGGCTCTGGATCCCAAAGATTTCCTTCTTGTTTGCTTATGTCTTTTTTTTTTTTTTTTTTTTTCTAAGCAGTTTCTAAGATGTATCTAAGGACTGGCTTTTTTAGAAAAGATTTATTTGTATTTTATGCGTATGTGTGTTTTGCCTGCATGCATGTGCTGTGGGCCTGCAGAGGTCAGATCTGCTGGAACCAGAGATACGGTCAGTTGTGAGCTGCCATGTGGGTGCTGGGAACTGAATCTGGACACTCTGCAAAAGCAGGAAGAGCTCTTACCAGTGAGTCATCTCTCCAGCCCCAGGGGACTGGTTCTTACAATTCAAAGTGTGAGGAAAGAGAGAGCAGATAGGTAAGGTCTGTGAGGTACAGCCCTGCCCTTACATATCTCACCCCCATTACTCTTCTGAGCCTCCATTTTATTTGTAAGATAGTTTTATCTAATACAACTAAATTAGATAGTGAACTATCTAGCACATACAGGGTTCCACAGATGAGCTCACGATTCTTCAAGCTGCTCTGTCCCAGCTGCTGAGAAATTAGCAACTGGCTGTTTTGAGTAAACAGAGAAAAGTCACGTGTGTATAGATGAGCCAAAATCTTCTAAGGGCTGATTATCTAGTTTGTAGATAAACTTATGTTTCTGTCTCTGAGCTTGGTAGCAACCTCTTGTTTGGTAACAAAGCTACTGAGAACTAGTTTAATAAAGAAGGCAAATGAAAATTGTATTCTGATGCTGTCAAGATTTCTGAAAATTGGGAGTCTTTAGGAGTCAAAATTGATGAGAACTGGCCTATTAAATCTGAATTTAGTTTATGAAACTAGTATTAAATTACAGAAACATGTAAAATACCCCCACAGATGTAAATTCTGTTATAAAACATATATAAATGTTCATTCTTCCTGTTTATATAAAATTATATGTGTGTATGCATATATATAATAGTTTCTCTGAATCCAATTCTTAAAAGCATTGTTATAAAATTTTCTGCCTTTTAAATACGACAGATAATTGAGTTTTTATCTGAACTTTGAACCCTACAGGTAAGTTTCTTTTATCTGACTGCTTGGCATCAGATAGAGATTTCAACAGTTTTGAATATGTTTTAATATTTACATACACATAATGAGTTTTCTTAAGGCTGGGCTCCACGTCTAAACACAAAATTCATTGTGTTTCATATATGCCTTGGGCATATAGCCCCAAGGTCATTTTATATTTTAAATAGTTGTCTACCTAAAACAGTTTCAGGGTGTGACATCCTCTACTTGTGGCATCATGTTACCATTCAAGGGTGCTCAGGTTTCAGCCTCCTAGACTGGGGATATGTTCCCTGCCTAACATTAACAGTCTAGCTCTGGCTGTGTGGTAACGGCCCACGCCTTTAATCCCAGCACTCTGGAGGCATAGGTAGGCGAATTCCTGAGTTCAAGACCAGCCTGGTCTACAGAGTGAGTTCTAGGATAGCCAGGGAAAACAAAACCGAACAAAACAACAACAAAACAACAACATCAACAACAACAACCCACCAACAACAACATCAACTACAACAACAACAACAACCCACCACCACCACCACCACCTAGTGGCTGTCTTTACCCATGCTTTTCTCATTCAACTGTTACCATTTTTTTCTTTCTTTTTCACTACCTTTATATGGAAACTATAAAATTCCTACCAATTCCCCCTTTAAAACTCAGCAGCAGTAACTCTAGAACTTTGTCTAGGATGGACCACATCCTGGTAGATTTGCTGCAGACATGTTGGGTTTTCTGTGGTAGGTTCTAGGTAATGATCAGAGCATTTCTGAGTTGGTCATGGAAACAGCAGATGATTGCTCAGTGCTGGAATCTGGGTGGAGGTGGGAAGGCTCTTCTCTCACTTGCTGCTGGGGGTGATGGGAAAGACATGCCTCGCAGGTCATCTGTAGCAGTATCTGGTGGGATCATTAGCAGTCTTCCCAATAGCTAAAGATGTCCCTGTGGTGGGCCTTGAACCCAGAGCCTCTCACATCTCTCAGCCTCTAGGACTGGGTCTACCACTCATCGACTGTACGGTTCAGCCAAGTAATATTTTAGAGGGAGTAGTAAACAGATAGAAGAAAGCAAACAAGTTTCTGTTTGTTGTGTGTATCGTTTCAAGGTTGGCTTGGCATTGTTTATAATGTCTATGCTGTTCAAATTAGCCAGAAACGGTTTTCGAACATTAAGCCCATATTGATACTAGATTAAAACAAAAAAAAAATGTTTAAATAAATTTTAAAAACTTCAAAGTACACCAAGTTTGAGCAAGTCTGAACTCTAACTGATAATAGGTGCATAATGCCCCAGGAGGGGCCTGCTTCTGGGTTATCTGATGACCCAAGACTTTTATCTCATCACGCAGTGCTAGGGAGGTTGGAAGATGAAGACATTTTGGTTTTTGGTTTTTTGGTTTTTATATTTTTGTTTTTTTTTGTCATAGATCTGCCATTATACTAAAATTTCAAATTTTCAAGGCAAAATCAGTCAGTTTGGGATATTTGTGGAATATGTTTTCTTTAAGTCCCTTTTCCATTGCTCTACAATGTTTCCATGAGGTTACTTTGCTCATTTCTTTTCCTTGTTTTTGTTCCTCTTCCAGGGTCCCATTTCCCAGAAGAACCATTCACTTCAACAGCCAGGGAGAGTGCCTGGATGTTCAAAGTAAGATTTCAGTGTGACTAGCTTGTAGACTCTGTTTGTGAGTTAAATCGGACTGACTGATGTTACTGCCTAAATGGCCAACTTGTTTCATGGTTAAAGCAGGTGTTTGAGTGAATGAACTCTGCAAAGACACTGCTCTTCAAATGATGCCCTCCTTCCCAAGTGTGACTGCTAACAGAGTCACACTTCTGCCACAGTGTGAAACATGGGCAAGCCAATTCAAGTTTAATTTGGGAGATCTTACTAGTGGTCATTGGTGAGAGAATTATCAAGATATGGTCAAAATAATCCTGCAACATTTCTAGTTGTTTTTAAATAAATGGTATGCTATTTGCTGTTGTTAAGAATATAAGGTGAACCTTAGGGAGGGAGAGAGGGAAGGAGGAAGGGAGGGAGGCAGGAAGGGAGGGGAGAGGGAGAAAGAGAAGGGGAGGGAGAGAGGATGAGGGGATCATGGTGCATATCAGGACAACGGCAAAGCCCCTGCAAGCCCCTCTGTGCTTCCAGGTTCTGGTTTGTTTGAGACAGGATCATTTTGATCTTTAGCTGTTTCCCACGGGTACTCTAAATCTCTGCCTGATAACGCCTTCAACGTGCACCTCCAGGGGCTCCCTAGAACAAAGGAACAATTAACTAAAATTCCACCAGATGGCAATATTTGGAAAGCCATTCAAAGCTTTCTACGCTCTGCGCACTCTGCGCTGTAATTGTTCGCGCGGGGAGGGGTCTCAGGAAGCATCGGGTCCCAGATTTCACCAAAAGTGTTCTCATTTTCTCTTTCTCCTCCATCATATATATCTTAAAAAGTATAGAAAGATGTGTGTGTGTGCGGTTATGTGTGTTGTTTTCTCCTTTTGTCTTAACTTTTGGAATGATAAAATTAGAAGCCTCATCTTCAAATAGTTCTCTGGACGGTGTCAGCCTGTGTTAAAGGCTCAGATTTGTGAATAGTAGAAATGCTAGGGCTGCTGGATATTGTTAGGAGAATAGAACCCTGAAGCTCCTCCCCTATGGATACTTATTAGCATGACTCCTTGATATCAACTCAAGAGAAATGTGCACATAGGAATTATTTGTATTGGCTTGGGATGGTTAAGGTTACCAGAGGGAATGAGCAAAGTCTTCGTGATCACTCTAGGCAAGCAGACCCCTGGACTCTGACTGTCATCCTGAGGCCCAGAACAGGCTTTAGGGCAGAGTAGATTCAGAGAGTAGAAAAGCAGGTACAGAGCAAGAAGAGAAGCCCCCCGAACTTCCTCTGTAGCCAAAGGAAGCCATTGCTGGGAAGGTACAGGGAGCCTCGTGGAAATGAATCTTACGTTATTGGCCCCTCTGGTGGGAGCCCTTCTGCTGGTTTGTCTGGGATAATCCTGATTAACTACCTGTGCCCAACTAGCATCTCTATTTGCCAACAGAAATGTCTCTACTGATGGTAAATCTCACCATCACCCCACACCCCTAACTGGCATGGTTGAAGAGGTGATAGAAGAAATCGATCCATTATCTAAATAGACTGTATCTCTTTATAAATTTTCTGTCTGGAGTTTTAGAACAAACACATTTTTTAACATTTACTTTTTTAAAAAATTTACTTTCTTCATTTTCGTACAAGTGGGATGTGGAGATACTTGTTCAGGAAATTCCCTGCTGTACAAGCTTTCGGATGAGCTTGGCCCCTAGTCCCCAAGATAAAAAAAAACCAGACATTCAAGCGCCGCCGACTCAGCACGTAAAAGCATTTGTTGCTCTTGCAGAGGATCCAGGTTTGGTTCCCAACATCCACTTGGTGGCTCACAACCACCCCTAACTCTGTTTCCAAGGGATCCAATGCCCCCTTCTGACCACAGACACCAGGCACACATTCGGTGATCAAACATACAATCAGGCAAAAAACTCATACACAAAATGAAACAAATAAACGGTTTTTAAAATTAAAAAAAGAAGAAGCTCATCAACCTTTTTTAAAGAAATTAATTGTGGTGGCACATGCCTGTCACCCCAGTACTGAGGAGGTAGGGACAGGTGACTCCTAGGATTCATAGTCAGCCTAGTCTACTTGGCAAGCTCTAGGCTGATGAGAGACCCTGTCTAGAAGATGGACAGAAAGAAGATGGATAGCTTCCGAGAAACACTTGCTAAAGTTGACCTATGACCCCCAGATGCAGGCATACCCTGCACACGTGCACACTCTCCTGCTGCTCCCCCCGACACTCCCACACCCCCATCTCCCACCTCTCCTGTTGCTCTTTTTTTGTTCCCTTAAGTTTAATTTCTGCTTTTATGTCAGGCATACATAAATGATTCAATGTGTCCACATAAAATCTAGGAAGCACCAATGATAGAAAAACATGGTATTTGGTTTTGGGTGATGAACCTAATTTGCTTAATATGATTACCTCCAGTCCCATTTATTTCTCTGCAAACTCCATGGCTTTGTCTTTTTTTATGACTAAAAGACTTCCATTGTGTATATCAACCACATCTTTCTCAGTTCTGCTGTTACTGAACAACTAGTTTGGTTCTATAGCTTGGCTGTAGTGGATCCTGCTGCAGCAAGCACTGGAGTGCAAGGCTCCCTGTGCTCTGAGGACTTGGATGCCCAAGAGTAAAAACAGCTCCATCCTATGGCAGGTTTAAGTTTTAGAAGCTCCCGGCTTGCTTGTATAAGTAGTAGCTGCACCAGCTTATGATCCAGCCAGTAGTGCTTAGGGTTCCCTCTGTCCACATTCTCAGCAGCAGCATTTGTTATTGGTGTTTTTAGTGACTGGGCATTCTGATTGGGGTGACACGGAATCTCCATGTAGTTGCATTTGAGTTTCTCTGATGGCTAGTTATGTTGAAAGTGTTTTTCATATGCTTATCAGCATATGGACTAAACCCCAGAAACTGTAAGCCAGCCTCAATTAAATGTTTGAAATACACACCTTGTATATGTGTATTTTACCTTTTAGCAACTGCTTATTTTATTAGCTCATTATTGGCTATGTCATTTGCTTTCTTGTTTTTTAGTTTTTCTGTTTGTGAGTGTGTGTGTGTGTGTGTGTGTGTGTGTGTGAGAGAGAGAGAGAGAGAGAGAGAGAGAGAGAGAGAGAGAGAGATTTCTCTTTGTTTTTGAGATATTATCTCATTTAATCTATCTGCATAGGCTAAGCTGCCTAGTCAGTACCCAGGGATCCACCTGCCTCCAAGAACTGAAATCATAAGCATGCACTGACACAATGCTTTAAGTGGGTTCTCGGGATCAAATGCAGGTCCTTGTATTTCTGAAGCAAGAAACTTACTGACGAAGCTCCCTTCCCGAACACAGAAACAAACTTAGATAGAACTGGAATTTTGAATGTGGATTGTGATTAGTGCCAACCCAGGAAGCTCAGTCCAGACTGATGGCCACACAAGTCTGGCTAGGTCCTACCATCAGCAAGAGACTGGTAGCCAAGGGATCCAGCTTGGTATAAAAGTGTGTGTCTGGGATAGAGACAGATCTGTGAACTGGTAGCCACAGTGAACACATCCTCATTTCTGCCTGAATACCAGAGTCTTTTGTACAAATGGCAAACTATGGGAGAACAAATTTTATTTGACACCTACTGTGTACTTGCATTCTGTTAGCTACTGGACATATGCCTTCTCGTTGTTTCATTAACTCTTCCATATCCTATATGAAACTTTTTAATGCCTTTTAATATGGAAATTGAGCTTCAAATGGCTTAGTGACTTTGCTGGCCAAGACTGGTCATTTATGTAGTATGTCCTATTCAAAACCAAGACCAGAACCCAAGCAGAGAGGAATCCACACCTTGTTCTCTCTAACAAACACAGGCAGGCAGTGTCCCCAGCATAATGCTCATGCTGAGAAATATGATCTCTAGCCTGGGACTGAAGCAGAGTAGAGAAAGTGCAATGCAGGTAGTCTTACTGCTCTGATCTGCCTCCTCTCCCTCTATCTCCTCCGGCTCCTGTTCTCCTGCCTTTCTCTACCACTTCAAATGTACGTTAGCGCTTCCTTGCTCTAGTAGAAGATGAATTAAGTCATTAAGACTACTCAAGAAACAAAGTCCTATTCATCACCTTAATTTACATCTAGATGCTTCCATGTACTTATATATTACAATAAATATGTAGTGTCATCTGTCATCATTTGAGTGTCACAAAGGGTCTACTGGCCCCTGTGTGCCTTCTCAATGTCTCTTACATAGGAATATTTTCTTCTACTTTTATAACACTTTCAAATTTTTCACTAATAAAAATAATATGGAAATGGAGGGCTGGAGAGATGCCTCGGAGGTTAAAAACACTGGCTGCTCTTCCAGAGAACCCGGGTTCTATTCTCAGCAGCCACATGATAGCCCACAACTCTGTAACTCCAGTTCCAAGGGATCTGACACTCTCTCCTTGCTCCCAGGGGCACCAGGCATGCTTGTGATATTTTGCGCACACACACACACACACACACACACACACACACACACAAAACATACACTAAAATAAACTAATGATAAGAGTTATAGGTTTTTTTGGTGGTGGTAGTAGATTTTTTGTTTGGCTGGTTGGATTGGTTTTGGGGTTTGTTTGTTTTGTTTTGTTGCTTTTGGGTTTTTGTGAAACAGGATTTCTGTATGTAGCTCTGGGTATCATGGAACTCACTCTTAGACCAGACTGGCTTCAAGCTCACAGAGATATGAGATATGCCAGCCTCTGCCTCCCAAGTGCTGGGATTAAAGGCGTGTGCCCCCACACCCAGCTGATGGCAGTTTTGTTTGTTTGTTTGTTTTTTTAAAGGACACATCCATTATCTTAGAATTGGTCATTTGTTGCTTCCTGTTGTAAATCCTTTTTTAGAACCTCCATCTCATGTGTCTGATATTGTTGTGTATGGCCTCTCTTGAATCACTGATCCCATACGCCTACGACTTTGCGTATATCTCTAGAGCGTCCACCCCTGCGTCTGGTACTGTCGTCCATCTCAGCTCTAGAGCCACCCATCCTCCGGGACCCCTCCACTGTATGTTTGTCTTTTCCTTCCAGTCCTCACTCAGCTGTTGTCAGACCTTGTGCACGTTTGTTTCCTGTTGTATCATGAGCAGTTTTGTGAGCTGAGGTGCACACCGATGACTGTAGTTTTAATGTCTCCAACACAGTTTATAACGTCACAAACCATCATTGAATCACCCTAGCTCTGGTTGCCGTATGGAGTCTGTTTCAACGTTAACATTTATGTATTGTAAATGTATAGTTGTAAATATGTAATACCTGAGTGGGTTCAGACCTATCTGCCCCCACATCCCCCGTAAATTCCATGTTTATTATACTATGGACTTCCCGATTGGATATTACCTCTGATTTTAGAAACTCTTCACGCGCCTTACTTTTAGTTTTTAGATGTAATATTCTACATAGTAACAGATGACACATCCTAATCGTTCTGCAGACACTGGGCACTTGACACATGCTTTCTATGTTCTGAAGTCTGTGCATGGGCTCATGTCAGATTGCCTGGCTGTGTGTACTGTAGATGACACGGACTGTCAGCATCCCTTACCTCATATATCACTCAGCTTCAAATGAGCACATTCATGCATTTGTCTGTGTTCTGACGTTAGCTGTGCCTCTGTGTTAAGCCAGTACTTCCAAAGACTCACAGGCTGTCAGGTCCAGCTGCTCTAGAGGACTTAAACAGTAAATCTTAAAAAGGAGCCTTGTGAGCAAGCTGAGAAAGACTTGATTCTCAGTGGTAGAGACTTGCTGTCTGTCAGCCAGCTGGATTCTAAACCCTGCTTTGAATGCTGGCTTAGTATTCTGTTATGACTCTGACTGTGCTTGTTAGCATTGTCTCATGAAATTCTGGTGTCTTTGTTGTTAGTTTTGTTCCAGGGGAGTGATACATCTCAGGCCCATGTAGCATTTGGTTTATAAAGTAGACTGGACTATTTGCATCCCCTTCCATACCTGGTCTAATGGCATGCTAACTTGGTTTGCATAAAATATGAGTTGAGTGTTTGCAACATTTTGTAATGACATAACTTCCAGTGAAGAACCACAAATGTTTCTAATGGTGTCTTGAAAAGGAGACTATTCAATCACTTTGGGTTCCTGCTTAGGGCAACACAGTCGGCACATTAAAAAATAAAACTTTCTGGATTCTGTAACATTTATTTAAAAGAATGACCTCAAAAATTTATAATTTCATTGTGTATTAAGATGTCAAGATTTTAAACATTATTTTAAATTTTAATCTTATTAAGAAAAGTTATTTTGGATTACATTATCATAAAGGGAGAGAAGAAAACGGTGCTTGGGAAAACTGGTGTGGCTTGCACAGAGAATGGAACCGTTTGCCTAACTGTTAGGGAACCGAGTTATTTTATTATGGTCACAAAAAGCTTTGAGGATAGATTTTGCGTTCAGACTGCCTTTGTAAAATAGCAGGTAGCAAGGAGAAATGACATTCTAGTCATCTTACAAGGTTGGGAAAGCATGTAAATAATGCCGGATTAAGAGAGATAGAGAAGCCAGGCCAGGTGGAACTGTGTAGAATCCCAAACATGAGACTTCTAAAGTTTTTATTTCAGGGCTTGGAGGAAATATCAAACAAAAAGCAAGTACCCCAGTAAAGCCAACAGATCCCACTATAGTCTAGCCAAGTGTGGTAACTCTTACATGCAATCCCAACACTCAGGAGGCAGCAGCAGACCAAGCCTTCCAAGTCTGAAGCCAGCCTGCACTACAGTAAGAGCCTGTCTTTAAAAGCCCAAAGCAAAACCCAAACCACAGATGTTCCATTCAAATACAGATTTTGCTTCTGCCTTCTGTAGCTCTTCCATGGGTTTGATCTGGCCACACTAACTGTATGCGTGTATAAGAATGCCACACTGATCCACATTAGTGGGTATAGCCAGTACATGCTAATAAATTGAAGGTAGTTACTGAAAAATAATGGGGCCCGGGCATCATGGTGTACACCAGTTATAAAGACAAGGAGACGTACGGAGTATGAGCTTGAGACCAGCTACACAGCAAAGCCCTGTCTCAAAACAAAAACAAAACCATCAAGGAGAAACAGGAGCAAATCCATGAGTTTTGAAAACATGGATGAGGACCAGTGATTGGCAAAGTTCTAGAAGGTGGAAGGGCTACTGCATTATCCTCTGGGTAAATGAAAAGAGCACAAAGTGGGGAGATGCCTCAGGGATAAGAACGCTTGCACTCCGCTCTTGCTGATGACTGGAATGTGGTTCCTACAACCCACATCAGCTAGCTGAGAACTTCCTGTAACTCCAGTTCCAGGAAATCTGTTACTCTCTCTAGCCTTCACAGGTGCCGCACTTACACAGTACATACATGCACACACAATAAAGCAGACACAAGATACCCAACATACACATATGCAAGAGCAAGCACACACACACACACACACAAACACACACACACACACACACACACACACACACGCCCATGCGCACACGCGTGCGTGTGCTTGACGTGAAAACCACCTAGTGAGGGAAGAGAAGTAGACACTAAAAGAAGAAGAGAAGAGGCTTTAAATATGGCCACAGTACATGATATGCTTGAAGAAATTCTGTACAGAGTCCAACACTATGTATCATGAATATATACTGATATTATTAAACATAAAAATTAATTCTACCAATAGCATTGAAAAGAAAGGCAAAAAGTGCTAGACGCGTATTGAATTTACTTCAAAAGACCAGAGATACTCCACTTAAGAAAACAGGAATAGATGGTTTATGTTATTTTAGAGAGGCAGTTTTGGGGGTGTTTGTTTGTTTCCAAAACAGGGTTTCTCTGTATTGCCCTGGCCGTTCTGGAACTCATTCTGTACAGCAGGCTGGCTTGACCTCACATTCAGAGATTCCCCCTGCCTCTGCCTCCTGAGTGCTGGGATTAAAGGCACGTGCCATCACCTAGCTAGAGAGGCAGTCTTAACCACAGAATAATTAAGCACAGAAATAGTTAAAAACCATGAGTTCTTGAAAATGGGTCCAGGGTAAGATGCGGTCATATGAGAGAAGTTTCCCATCGGTTTTAACGTGTGCATGTCACTTTTACAATTCACGAAGGAAAGGGTCCTTACCTAGGGGTAGGCTGGAAAGAAGGGAAACACACAGACTTCAGTTGTTTTACTTGTCTACATTTCAGGGAATAGGAATGTGGTGAAAACCAAGAGACCATTGGACAAGAACTTGACAGAGTTGGCTGGGTAGATCTCTGAATTGGATCATTTTCTAAAGGGAGAACAAAAGAAAGGTGCACTTTACACTTACTGAGGAGGAAACTGGAATCAAAGCCGTGGATAAAAATATATGCCACGGATAATAGACCTATTTTCTAATTTACTGATACCTCGCCGCTTCTTTACCAATAGTATTTTACTAGGATGACTGGAAAATCAAAATACAAACAATAATGACTTTGTTAGGTAATATTTGTAAACATGGGCAAATATTTGTTACAGGAATGTGATAACCCAAATATGTCTTACATAAGTTACATATTTCACTACTACATAATATTTGTATCATATAAAAGGTCAACCAGAGGCCATAGTAAAGATTATGTTTAATCATGTATTTGTTTTGGAGATAGAGTCTCATTATGTAGCCCAGGCTGACCTTGAAATCACATCTTTCCTGCCTAACTCTTTGGAATGCTAGGATGACAGAGGTACTGCCATGCCAACTATAGCATCATTTTTAGTGCAAATCTTCCAGTAACAAAGCATTGGTGCATCAGGTGGGCAACCTCCATCACTCGGCCAAGTGGCTTTCATTGACTTAACTTGTGATGTGGAACAGTACCCTATCTCCCTGGAGCACAGGCTGGCCTAGAATTGTGATAGCCCTACTCCTCGTCCTCCCTGAGTTTGCAGAGATGTATTTCCATCCCTTGCTCTGGTTGACTGTTGGGCTAGGTCCATTGTTCGGTCTTTTCCCATGTTATAATGACAGTGAGGTAGAATGAGAAGACAGAAGTAAATGACTCCTTTGCTTGTAAGAAGGGAAAGGAAGCAGGGTTGTGGTGGGGCATGCCTTTAATCCTAGCACTTGGGAGGCAGAGACGGGCAGATCTCTGTGAGTCCGGGGCCAGCCTAGTCTGCAGAAAGAATTCCAAGACAGCTAGGACTATGCAGAGAAACCCTATCTCAAAAAAAGAAGGAAGGGGAGAAAGAGAAAGAGGAGAAGGAGGAGGAGGGAGAGGAGGGAAAAAGGAGGAGGAAGAGCATGAGGAAGAGGAGGAAGAGGAGGAGGAAAGGGAGAAGGAAGAGCAGAAGGAAAAGGAAAAGGAGAGAGAGGAGGAGGGAGAGGAGGAGAGGAGGAGGGAGAGGAGGAGGGAGAGGAGGAAGAAGAGCAGGAGGAAGAGAAGGGACAGGAGGAAGAGGAGGAGGGGAAAAGAAAGCACTTAGACATTGCTTTCACGTCTTTTTAGGTGCACTCAGCTCTTACCTTGGTATTATTAGTGAAGCTATATTTTTTCTCGTGATCAGAATGTGTTTTCGGTGGAGTATTTGTGCGGGGCATGACATAAGCACGGATCTGCAGCTGTTTCATAACCACTGTGAAGTCAGTTGGCTGCGCTCCATGGCACCATGTCCAAACTTCAGGAAGAGTTTTCAAGTGAAGTGAGTGTGGGTGGAGCCTGCTTTGCAGTGGCTGCTTACCCAGAGTTGAGCGGGTTACGCTACGTGCAGAATGTGAGGCTGCTGTTCTGTTTGTCCAAAGTGACCAGCCAAAGCAACTTGGTTTGTTGTTTGTTTAACTTGTCATCTATCCTCCGCTCTTGCTCTCTGTGGAACTCTAAGTGTTCTAGCCATCAGCAGGAAATAGCAGCGTTTTGAGTCCTTATTTCTCCCAGTCGATAGTTCCCCATGACCTTTAAAGCTGTTTTAAGCTGCTGAAAGCATGGTGATTCTGCCTTTCATAATGTAATCTAATTATCATCAAGGCATTTATAAAGATGAGGCTGTGGTGGCTGAATGGTCCAGGTTCTCTCTTCCTCTCCCAGGAGAAAATGGCTGCTGTACTGTCACTGGACAGCATTGTAACTCATGTGACTAATTTACTGTCATCTCCCTTGCTTCTTAATGAAACAACTAAGTTCTTTGCAAATGGTACTTAGCAGACAGGGCCCAACAGAGAAGTGAAGAACAACTGCTACCCAAACACTGATGAAAGATTCAAACAGAGGAGCCTTTGCTAATGCTGATGATACCCAGAAGTAGATCTAATTGATGCTTCGCATTCAAAGGCCACCAAATGGAATGTCACTCTTATCCTACACAGTTGGGCAGGAATGAATTCTAAGGTAGGTTGCTTAGGGCCAGAAGTACTAAGTTAAGACTTGGAAAGATTATCTTGCAGTGACAGGAAACCACTGAAGATGTCTTTAAAAGGAGAAAAGGAATGTAGAGGTGATATGGAGTTTCACTGAGAAGAAAGGAAGCTCAGGAGCTGCAGGAGGAAGGGGTGCAGAGTAGCCTGTGAGGTGTGGGAGAGGGAAGGCAACATGAAGGACCAGCTAGAGTGATGACTCAGAGAGACACAGGGGCTGGGGGAGCGGGAGGGGCCCAAGGGATCAAAACTGAGCACTGATTGTGAGTCCAGCTCAGAAGGTCTGGAAATAGCATTCTTGTTAACTGTGGTAGAAACCAGCACTTCTGAGCTAACTCAGACTCTTCCCTGTGTCTTGGTAAGTAGGTGAGACAGCAGTTAGGAATACAGAGGCTGCAGCACGGGCCCATGTCTGTACAAGGTGCCTCTGGAAAGGCCAGTGGCACCTTACTTCCCCCCCCCCCTTGCTGTTGTGATGAGTTTCTTCCTTGGACAATGCACACAGCCAGCAGAGGTCTGTTTTCTGCTGACTTTTCTGTCCTCACCACCAAAGCGTTTGGCAGCGCTACAGAAAAACCAGCATTGCCTGCAGCCCTTCACCTGAACCTAGGCCCTCTCATCCCCATACTGATGGCTCAGCAGCCTCCCAGGGCTTTGGCATCCAGACAGTAAGCAGAAAATAGTGTCTCTCTGATCTTAGATTCCAGACCTGTGAGGTGTGGCTAAAGAGAAGGAGAGGCAGAGTCAGGTTCCTCCCCAGGGACATGCACCATGATTAGCAGTCTTTGACCAGTCATGGAGTCTTGTGACTCATGCTGGGAACTTTCAGGTCTAAGGATGTCAATGATTTTAAGCTTTGGATGCTTGAAAGTTAGACTTTTGAGGTTGACAAGGTTTCCTTCCTCAGGTTATTCTGTCTGGTTTCAGCTTATATATCAAGCCCAGAACCCAGTCCTCAAGTACTTGATTTCTTTTCTTCTTTGATATTTCTGCTTTAACAGTCCTATGTGCTGTGGACATAGAAATTGAGAAGGCAGTCAGAGTGTGTGTGGTGTGTCAGAAGGCTCTTTCCAAAGATGGCCACCAGAGTCTCCTTTAACCCATGCCTCTCCTACAGTTTGAGAATGGCATTCCTCCTCTTGATGGTATCTAGGACCTTCCTCTTAGACCCAAGTGGACCTTGCTGGCTGCCTGGATCAGGTGTTGTGGAAATGGTGTACTGTGATTTCTAGAATGCCCTTGTGCCTGCTCTCTATCCCTTGGACCTCAATTACGGTCCATGTCTTGTAGAAAGGCCTAGTCTCGGTGTTCTGACTGTAGTCTCGGTGTTCTGACTGTAGTCTCGGTGTTCTGACTGTAGTCTCGGTGTTCTGACTGTAGTCTCGGTGTTCTGACTGTAGTCTCGGTGTTCTGACTGTAG